>CAUYLG010030007.1:0-46951 GCA_963573385.1 Cacajao melanocephalus
CTAATTTACACTCCCACCAACAGTGTTCCTATTTCTCTACATCCTCTCCAGCATCTGTTGTTTCCTGACTTTTAATGATTGCCATTCTAACTGGCATGAGATAGTATCTCGTGGTTTTGATTTGCATTTCTCTAATGACCAGTGATAATGAGGATTTTTTCCTATGTTCGTTGGCTGCATAAGTGTCTTCTTTTGAGAAGTACCTGTTCAAATCCTTCACCCACTTTTTGATGAGGTTTTTTTTTTTCTTGTAAATTTGTTAAAGTTCTTTGTAGATTCTGGATATTAGCCCTTTGTCAGATGGATAGATTGCAAAAATTTTCTCCCATTCTGTAGGTTGCCTGTTCACTCTGATGATAGTTTCTTTTGCTGTGCAGAAACTCTTTAGTTTAATTACATCCCATTTGTCAATTTTGGCTTTTGTTGCCATTGCTTTTAGTGTTTTAGTCATGAAGCCTTTGCTCATGCCTGTCCTGAATGGTATTACCTAGATTTTCTTCTAGGGTTTTTATGGTTTTAGGTCTTTAATCCATCTTAATCCAGATTAAGTCTTTAATCCATCTTGAGTTAATTTTTGTATAAGGTATAAAAAAGGGATCCAGTTTCAGTTTTCTGCATATGGCTAGCCAGTTTTCCCAACACCATTTATTAAATAGGGAATCCTTTCCCCATTGCTTGTTTTTGTCAGGTTTGTCAAAGATCAGATTGTTGTAGATGTCTGGCACTATTTCTGAGGCCTCTGTCTGTTCCATTGGTCTATATCTCTGTTTTGGTACCAGTATCATGCTGTTTTGGTTACAGTAGGCTTGTAGTATAGTTTGAAGTCAGGTAGCATGATGCTTCCAGCTTTGTTCTTTTGGTTTAGGATTGTCCTGGCTATGCAGGCTCTTTTTTGGTTCCACACAAAATTTAAAGTAGTTTTTTCTAGTTCTGTGAAGAAAGTCAATGGTAGTTTGACGGGAATAACATTGAATCTATAAATTACATTGAGCAGTATGTACATTTTTACACTATTGATTCTTCCTATCCATGAGCATGGAATGTTTTTCCATTTGTTTGTGTCCTCTCTTATTTCCTTGAGCAATGGTTTGTAGTTCTCCCTGAAGAGGTCCTTCACATCCCTTGTAAATTGTATTCCGAGGTATTTTATTATCTTTGCAGCAATTATGAATGGGAGTTCACTCATGATTTGGCTCTGTTTTGTCTGTTATTGGTGTATAGGAATGCTTATGATTTTTGCACATTGATATTGTATCCTGAAACTTTGCTGAAGTTGCTTATCAGCTTAAGGAGATTTTGAGCTGAGACGATAGGGTTTTTAAAATATACAATCATGTCATCTGCAAACAGAGACAATTTGACTTCCTCTCTTTCTATCTGAATACCCTTTATTTCTTTCTCTTGCCTGATTGCCCTGTCTGGAACTTCCAACACTATGTTGAATAGGATTGGTGAGAGAAGGCATCCTTGTCTTGTGTTGGTTTTCAAAGAGAATGCTTCCAGTTTTTGCCCATTCAGTATGATAATGGCTGTGGGTTTGTCATAAATAGCTCTTATTATTTTGAGATACATTCCATCAATACCTAGTTTATTGAGAGTTTTAGCCTGAAGGGCTGTTGAATATTGTCAAAGGCCTTTTCTGCATCTATTGAGTTAATCTTGTGGTTTCTGTCATTGGTTCTGTTTATGTGATGGATTACGTTTATTGATTTGCATATGTTGAAGCAGCCCTGCAACCCAGGGATGAAGCTGACTTGATCGTGGTGGACAAGCTTTTTTTTGATAAGCTGCTGGATTTGGTTTGCCAGTATTTTATTGAGGATTTCTGCATCAATGTTCATCAGGGATATTGGCCTAAAATTTTTTTGTTGTTGTGTCTCTGCCAGGTTTTAGAATCAGGATGATGCTGGCCTCATAAAATGAGTTGGGGAGGAGTCCCTCTTTTTCTATGGTTTCAAATGGTTTCAGAAGGAATGGTACCAGCTCCCCTTTGTATCTCTGGTAGAATCCGACTGTGAATCTGTCTGGTCTTGGACTCTTTTTGATTGGTAGGCTATTAATTGCTGCCTCAATTTCAGAACTTGTTATCGGTCTATTCAGGGATTCTACTTCCACCTGGATTAGTCTTGGGAGGGGGTATGTGTCCAGGAATTTATCCATTGTTTTGTTTTTTTTGGAGACAAAGTCTCCCTCTGTAGCCGACGCTAGAGTGCAGTGGCATGATTTTGGCTCACTGCAACCTCTTCCTCCCAGATTCAAGTGATTCTCCTGCCTCAGCCTTCAGAGTAGCTGGGATTACAGGTGGGCGCCACTGCACCTGGCTAATTTTTTTTGTATTTTTAGTAGAGACAGGGTTTTTCCATGTTGGTCAGGCTGGTCTCAAACTTCCAACCTCAGGTTATCCACCTGCCTTGGGCTCCCAAAGTGCTGGGATTACAGCCATGATCCACCATGCCCGGCCTAGATTTTCTAATTTATTTGTGTAGAGGTGTTTATAGTATTCTCTGATGGTAGTTTTTATTTCTGTGAGATCAGTGGTGATATCCCCTTTATCATTTTTTATTGTATCTATTTGATTCTTCTCTCTTTTCATCTTTATTAATCTGGCTAGCTGTGTATCTATTTTGTTGATCTTTTCAAAAAACCAACTGCTGAATTCATTGATTTTTTTCAAAGGGTTTTTCCTGTCTCTATCTCTTTCAGTTCTGCTCTGATCTTAGTTATTTCTTTTCTTCTGCTAGCTTTTGAATTTGTTTGCTCTTGCTTCTCTAGTTCTTTTAATTGTGAGGATGTTAGGGTGTCGATTTTAGATCTTTCCTGCTTTCTCTTGTGGGTATTTAGTGCTATAAATTTCCCTTTACACACTGCTTTAAGTGTGTTCCAGAGATTTTGGTACACTGTGTCTTTGTTCTCATTGGTTTCAAAGAACATCTTTATTTCTGCCTTCATTTCATTATTTACCCATTAGTCATTCAGTAGCAGGTTGTTCTGTTTCCATGTAGTTGTGTGGTTTTGAATGAGTTTCTTAATCCTGAGTCAACTTGATTGCAGTGCGGTCTGAGAGACTGTTATAATTTCAGTTCTTTTGCATTTGCTGAGGAGTGTTTTACTTCCAATTGTGTGGTCAATTTTAGAATAAGTGCAATGTGGTGCTGAGAAGAATGTGTATTCTGTTGATTTGTGGTGGAGAGTTCTGTAGATGTCTATTAGGTCCACTTGGTCCAGAGCTAAGTTCAAGTCCTACCTTGTTAATTTTCTGTCTTGTTGATCTGGCTAATATTGACAGTGGGGTGTTAAAATCTCCCACTATTACTGTGTGGGAGTCTAAGTCCCTTTGTAAGTCTTTAGGAACTTCCTTTATGAATCTAGGTGCTCCTGTATTGGGTGCATATATATTTAGGATAGTTAGCTCCTCTTGTTGCATTGATCCCTTTACCATTATGTAATGCCCTTCTTTGTCTCTTTTGATCTTTATTGGTTTAAAGTCTGTTTTATCAGAGATTAGGATTGCAATCTCTGCATTTTTTTGCTTTCCATTTGCTTGGCAAATCTTCCTCTATCCCTTTATGTTGAGCCTATGTGTGTCTTTGCATGTGAAATGGGTCTCCTGAATACAGCAAACCAATGGGTCTTGACTCTTTAGCCCACTTGCCAGTCTGTGTCTTTTAATTGGAGCAGTTAGCCCATTTACATTTAAGATTAATATAGTTATGTGTGAATTTAATCCTTTCAGTATTATGCTAGCTGGTTATTTTGCCCATTAGTTGATGCAGTTTCTTCATAGCATCAGTGGTCTTTACAATTTGGTATGTTTTTGCAGTGGCTGGTGCCAGTCGTTCCTTTCCATGTTAGTGCTTCCTTCAGGAGCTCTTGTAAGGCAGGCCTGGTGATGACAAAATCTCTCAGCATTTGCTTGTCTGTAAAGGATTTTATTTCTCCTTCACTTATGAAGCTTAGTTTGGCTGGATATGCAATTCTGGGTTGAAAATTCTTTTCTTTAAGAATGTTGAATATTGGCCATCACTCTCTTTAGGCTTGTAGGGTTTCTTCAGAGAGATCTGCTCTTAGTCTGTTGGGCTTCCCTTTATGGGTAACCCAACTTTTCTCTCTGGCTGCCCTTAACATTTTTTCCTCCATTTGAAGTTTGGTGAATCTGAAGATTATGTGTCTTGGGTTGCTTTTCTTGAGGAATATCTTTGTGGTGTTGTCTGTATTTCCTGAATTTGAATGTTGGCCTACCTTGCAAGGTTGGGGAAGTTCTCCTGGATAATATCCTGAAGAGTGTTTTCCAACTTGGTTCCATTCTCCCCATCACTTTCAGGTATACCAATCAAACATATATTTGGTCTTTTCACATAGTCCCATATTTCTTGGAGGCTTTGTTCATTTTTTTTCACTCTTTTTTCTTTAATCTTGTCTTCTCATTTTATTTCATTGAGTTGATCTTCAATCTCTGATTCCTTTCTTCCGCTTGATCAATTTGGCTATTGATACTTGTGCATGCTTCACGCAATTCTTGTGCTGTGTTTTTCAGCCCCATCAGGTCATTTATGTTCTTTTCTAAGCTGGTTATTCTAGTTAGCAATTCATCCAATCTTTTTTCTAGGTTCTTAGTTTCCTTGTATTGGGTTAGAACATGCTCATTTAGCTTGGAGGAGTTTGTTATTACCACCTTCTGAAGCCTGCTTCTGTTAGTTCATCATACCCATTCTCCATACAGTTTTGATCCCTTGCTAGAGAGGAGTTGTGATCCTTTGGAGGAGAAGAGGCATTCTGGTTTTTGGAATTTTTAGCCTTTTTGGGCTGGTTTCTCCCCATTTTCATGGATTTATCTACCTTTGGTTCAAGATGTTGGTGATGTTGTTACTGTTCCTTTCTGTTTGTTAGTTTTCCTTCTAACATTCAGGTCCCTTTGCTGCAGATCTGCTGGAGTTTGCTGGAGGTCCACTCCAGACTCTGTTTGCCTGGGTATCACCAGCAGAGGCTCAGTTGGAAATGCAGGAATCACTCACCTTCTGCATTGATCTTGCTGGGAGCTGTAGACCAGACTGGAGCTCTTCCTATTTGACTATCTTGCCAGCAAATCTATCTGCCACCTCCACTTCTACAATGTTATTGTTGTGTGTGAAAATGTGAAACTATTTTGCAAAGCGTGGTATTGGCTTGCATAGAATGCAATGTGAGCTTAACAGCTTTGGAATATGGTTATCAGGATAGCTGTATAGAACACTTAAAAACAAAGCAAATTATGTCTTACTGACTCGAATGCCATAATTGTCTTCAAGACATTTTATTTGTCATAGCAATTTAGACCAGTTTCCAGAGTTAGCTAATATGTTTGTAATAGCAACATCATAAAATAATTCTGAAAATTGTTTTTTAAATTTTACTTTAAGTTCTGGGGTATATGTGCAGATCTTGGAGGACTGTTACATAGGTATACACCTGCCATGGTGGTTTGCTGCTCCATCGCCTCATCACCTATATTAGGTATTTCTCCCAATGTTATCCCTCCCAAATCTCCCCACCCCCTGTTATCCCTCCCCTAGCCCCCCAACCCCCAAGAGACCCACTGTATGATGTTCCCCTCTCTGTGTCCATGTGTTCTCATTGTTCAACACCCACTTATGAATGAGAACATGTGTGTTTGCTTTTCTGTTCTTGCATGAGTTTGCTGAGAATGATGGTTTCCAGATTCATCCATGTCCCTGCAAAGGACATGAACTTATCCTTTTTTATGGCTGTATAGCATTCCATGGTGTATATGTACCACATTTTCTTTATCCAGCCTATCATTGATGGGCATCTGGGTTGGTTCCAGGTCTTTGCTATTGTACAGTGCCATAATAAATATATGTGTGCATGTGTCTTTTTAATAGAACGATTTACAATCCTTTGGGTATATACCCAGTAATGGGATTGCTGGGTCAAATGGTACCTCTATTTCTAGATCCTTGAGGAATTGCCACACTGTCTTCCACAATGGTTCAACTAATTTACACTCCCACCAGCAGTGTAAAAGCATTCCTATTTCTCCACATCCTCTTCAGCATCTGCTGTCTCCCGATTTTTTAATGATTGCCATTCTAACTGTCATGAGATGGTATCTCAATGTGGTTTTGATTTGCATTTTTCTGATGACCAGTGATGATGAGCATTTTTTCATATGTTTCTTGGCCACAGAAATGTCTTCTTTTGAAAAGTGTTCATATCCTTTGCCCACTTTTTGATGGGATTGTTTTTTTTTCTTGTATATTTGTTTTAGTTCTTTGTAGATTCTGGACATTAGCCCTTTGTCAGATGGGTCGATTGCAAAAATTCTTTCCCCTCTGTTGGTTGCCGGTTCACTCTAATGATTGTTGCTTTTGCTGTGCAGAAGCTCTTTAGTTTAATTAGGTCCCATTTGTCTGTTTTGGCTTTTGTTGCCATTGCTTTTGGTGTTTGAGTCATGAAGTCCTTGCCTGTGCCTATGTCCTGAATGGTACTGCCTAGGTTTTCTTTTACAGTTTTTATGGTGTTAGATCTTATGTTTAAATCTTTAATCCATCTGGAGTTAATTTTTGTAACACACATGTGTGCATGCGCACACAGACACACACACACACACACACACACACATACACATACACACAGGCTTCACAAAATGCCAGGCCTTATTGGCTTATTGACTGTAAATAGAGTTCTGTCCATATTTTTAATCACATGTTTAATCATATCACTGTTTTTTCAAAGGTATTCAACTTTAATCAAACCCTTAAAAGGAATGAATATTAGAAATTAGATGATGAATAATTTTTAAAAAGACTCTTATTATAGAACCAAATAGTAATGAAGGCATATGGCTTGCTAACTCATCTGAGCTTAGCAGCGGCCACAGAAAACTACTCCATGGCCAAAGATGAAAATTGTAGCCCCTTGTAATCACAACAGAAGTCTATGATTCTCACGCACAATGATAATTCTCTGTTGATAATGGTTCCTAGTTTTAGCTGCCCAAGTATTGGAGAAAAAGCTGTGGTGATTAGTCTGACTGGCTTGATGTGAGTTAACTCCACACACTGAATATGGCATAGGTATAACCACATTTGTTAAAGAAGTGGATGAGCTCCTCTTTGCTTCAGTGTTTAGAAGGAGATATAGTATATGGCTAATGAAAACTTGAGTGGCATTAATAGTTCATGGCAGACAGTTCCTGTAGGATTGTATCCACTTCTGGACATTATTCTAAGAGAAATGGGGATAACCTGGATCACACTCAGAGTACTGTCAGAGTAGTGTCACCTAGCAATGGTGTTAAGAAGGAAGGCCCAGGAGCCTAATTGCCTGGGCTCAAAGTTAGGCTTTGTTACTCACTTGCTGTATAACTTTGGGCATATTATCTAAGCTCTCTGGGCCTCTCTGAACCACATTATGTAACCTCTCTGGGCCTCAGTTTCCTCATCTGTAAAATGAGGATAATACGTTTTAGGATTGTTATGAGATTTGTATAAGTGTATGTGTGTATAAAATGCTTCAAACACCTGGCACATAATATGCACCCAATTAATGTTAATTGTTATTACTAGTGTTGTTATCATCATATCATCATCATCATCAACAGTTGATGAAAAGAAAGCAAGGGAAGATAACAGGGAGACTTGTTGGGAAATGACTGGTCTCTTCAAAGTCTTGAAATGCTGCCAAGAGACAGAGGGATTAGATGATTTCTGTTTGACCCTGGAAAGAGATATAATATCAAAGAGTATAAATTATAGGAATTCAAATGTGGGCTCAATGTACAGGGGGCATCATTTTAATGGTCAGAGTTATCTGAAGATCAAAGGCTTGCTTTGAATAGGAGGTATCCCTGATTACTGGAGAATTCAGTTCCACTCTGGATAATTCTTTGGGATGTAAGGATTAGCTGGACAATGAAATTAGATGACCCAAAAGAAGCTAGTCTTATGTGTCTATAATCAAATACATCCATTAAGGCATCAAGAAGAATTTTAAGAAATGATTAAAATACAAGAAGCTCAACACAAAATCTTCTGTTACAGTACTGTCACACCCCATACCTCACAAATGTACTCATAAGTTATCCTGCTCATTTCCACCCAATTCTCATAAATAGGAGAGATTCAGTGAAGAGATTCATTCTGAATACTATACCCAGATGCACATACAGAAAGCCTAAGAGGCACCTCATTTTATGGACATTTAAATTCTAAAATTCATCGGTGTATATGGTGAAAATCACATGTAGTCAAGACTGTCCTGAAAAATCTTCTAGGAAGGCACTATTTTGGCACCTACCTCTCTGTAAGCCTGGCACAGTTTTGCTCCAGCATTGGAATGGCCCTCAGCTTTTCTGGTTCATTGCTAGAGAAAAGAAATATGTTTGTTCTGTGGGGAATTGAGATCAACTGCGATTCATGATGTCCCTGATTCTTGCTTTCGGACATATACTCAGTGAGTAGAATATCAGACTGAATTGATTGCATCATTTATATTGCTATTTTTCTATTTTGTCTATTTCTTCTCTTTTTTTCTGTTTACCAACATTTACAGAATTGATTGAAGTCACTGAAGTTAAATGCACCCTCTGAACATTTAGGAGCAAACTGGGGCCTCTTGGTCAGCAAATGCTATCTTTCAGTACATAGTTTCTATGACTACTCCCTGGTCCCTAGAGATGCACTTTGTTTATCCAGCATTCTCCTTTCTGGGAAAGGCATCTCTTCTTTAGGGGACTAGCCCTCCCCTCTACAGTCAGTGATTCTAAGGTGTTCCCAACCATAGTGTTTCACTGGCCACTCAGGTGGGCTTGTGGCCTAAGCCTGGCCAACCAGAAGCCTTACTGAGATTTCTTCACTTACAACCAGAGAGTAGCTCTCAGTTCTCTTCCCAGGGCAAGGCTATGCTACATCTTGAGCCTTCATCAGCTGTGTACCCAGACTGTAGTGTGAAGGAGGAAAACAAGCAGAGAGAGGCAGTGTTGGGAGAAGAAAACTCCTGGCTCCATTTTTGTTCCACTTCCAGTAATCTCTAGGATATGTAATCTCTATGCCCCTGCCCTTTTTGTACTGGTTCAATAACTATCTTCTTTTTGCTTCATTGAGTTTACATCACTTGCAATAAAAAGAATTTTAATACAGGCCTCAAGAGTTGGCTTCCCTAACCTGTATCAATATTTATGTTTTCTAGGAAAATGAGAGAGTACATAGGAACAGGCTTGGGTGCCTGGCCTCAGATGTGTTACAGCACACATTTAGAAATATGTTCACTTTCAGGTCAGCTCCATAGAGCCCTGCCAAATATGAAGAGCCATTTTTGATTCTTTCAAATCATTCAGGTTATTTAATGCAGAAAGGAAGGAAGGAAGGGAGGGAGGGAGGGAGGGAAGTGTAAAAAGGAAGGAGGGGAAAGAGGAGAGAAAATGAAATAAAACCCTGTCTGTTAATGAGAACTCTTTCTGCTTTTTGCCTCTGTCTTTCAAAGACATGGGGAAAATGCTCTCATTCAACCACAACAAATATTTATGGAGTGCATATTAGGTGCCAGATGCTGATATGGAGTGGAGGATACTACAAATGAATAAATGTACTTCCTGCTCTCGGGGATTAAATGCCTAAAGAATTATAGAGGTTTGAACCTCCCCAAAACGTCTCTCTTTCCCCCTATTTATCAGAAGTTGAGATAATTTGATATTTTATATGATTCTTAAGAGTCAAGCTCCCACTCTTCACTAGGAATATGCACAAACAGACACACACACAAAACCAAAATAATCATCTCAAAATTTCTGAGGGTTGATAGATATTTCCTTGTAACTTAAATAAATTTCTCATTTTAAAAGCTGTCCCTCTGGACTAAAAAAAAATTCTGAATTAGAAACTTTACCGCAGTCAATTCATATAATTTACTTTGTAAGGAAAAAGCCTTTATGTTCCATTTCTATATGTAGCCCTTGTCTGCTGTAGTCACAATATCCCGGTGAGGCTGCCAGTAGATCATTCAATCCACCCCCTTTCCAGGGGAATGGCTGGGAAGCTTTGGTTAAATGAGTGTTCTAAGGTCACACAGTAAGAAGTTCTGGCCCAGGGTCCTAAAAGACTAGAGTTTTCAGTCTTTCAGGACTTTTCCTCAGTCTGATAGCATACACAGGCCCTCATTGGTCTGAGAATTAGCAGAAGAGAATCCATGTTGTTGAAGAAATTTTCAAATCAAGAGCCACTGACTATAGCCTTAATAAAAACAAACAAAAAACAAACAAACAGAAAAAACCCTAAGCAATGCAATCAGGGGAAATTCTTTACGTTTCATTTGCATGGATAAGAATGCTAAATCTTATCTGTCTAGCACATCATATCAAAAAATTATAAGTTAGCCAAGCAAGAATTCTGTGAAGCTACCTGGTCAGAGCTTAGACCAGCAGAGCTGAGAACAGTGCCCTGAGCATGCAGGGTTAGGAATGTTCTGTACTTGGGATGCAGCGTTACCGCCTGGGATGGGGAGGAAGTGAACCTTTATAGACACTCTGTCTTTGATAGTCCAGGTGATTCGCTTACACCCATCCAACGCCAACTGTGTGTAAACTGGGGTGACTTGTTAGTTCCTGGATGACAAGAATATGATCCAGGATGGGCAGACACATGCACTCTTTCCCACCAGGGCCCCTGGCAGACATTTTCCATTTATCAAAGTTCAGAGCAAAATTCTTTTACAACAGAGAAGACCAAATAGTTTTCACTGAGAAGAAACTTGATTGCTATCCTTGCATTGATCTTTTCAGCACTAAATATCTAATCTCACTGTAAGCCTGAGAAAGTCACCAAGTGTGTTGTATGGAAGCAGGAAACCTATTTGAAGACAGTTTTAATAACAAGATAAATAGAAGTTTCAAAGGGTAGGAAAGGATTTCCTTAAGTGAGAACATAAATTACTCATCATTAAAATCTGGGTATGACGGAAGCTTGGCTGAAAGCAAGACTCTGGATTGGCTGGCTCAGAGGGAGTTCTGAAACCTCACTGTAAAACTTTTTCACGGATTTCCTGTTCATGAGACTTGGGCTGAGATTGGAGGTAGCAGCTGTAGTTCATGAAACGATGCAGGGTCAGAAACTTAGAAAATCAGATCTGGAGACCCAACTCAAGTGTAGTTATTGACTGGACTGTCCTCAGGGACTGCACTGGCAAATGTACACCAGGACTTTGTGTTTCTATAATGCGCTTATTGCATGGTATCTATTAGCTGGTGATTTTGGTTCCCTTTTTTTTTTTTAATCATATTCCTGTTTTCATATATTATGAGCAAAGTGCTATTACCTGAGAGTATCACCTGATTCAGACCATTCAGTGCAGGGATTCCTCCAAGCTCCTGAGTAGGGGCTCAGAAAAGGTAAATTCTGATGGCCTTATCTGAGCCTCTTATCTGGGAACCCCAGTCCTGCATGCCATAAGCGTCTCTGCCTATAGCTTCATCTGATCTCTACACAGAGAACTAATAGGTAGGGATATAGCATGATTTGGACTTCGGAAATATTACCTTCCTAGTTGGAAGGATGGATAAGAGGGGCAATATTACAGTCTAGAAAACATGTTACAAAGATATTGACCAGGCTAGAGTGGAAGAGGAACTGAATAGGAGAAATGATGGAGAAGAGATTTGCGTTTGAGTAATAGTAGGAGGTAAAGTCAGTATCCTTGGTGATTGACTGACCATAGAGGGTGAAGGAGCAGAAAGAGTCATGGTGACTTCAAAGAAGGACCACAACCCACTTTCCCTCTAAGTCTACTGCTAGTTTCACACTAACCTGCCTCCCAATCTCTCTCATTATCTTTGTTGTACTATAAAGTGTTATTTCTGATTATTAGACATGGCTTCCCATGTAATAATTTTCCATGCCAGGCCCTGTGTCAACAGTCGAGCTTTCTACCCACCTGGAGTTAAAGAAAAGATCAGGACCAGCTTATGCCTAATATCTCAAATTAATTATTTACCACATAAAACTGTACCAGGCAAGTGAGACTGATAAGTTTATCCTAGCTTAGAAGAAAGACCACCTGCTTGGCTTCTCAACATGACTTTAAATAATAAAATTAAAGTTGGCAATGGGAAATCTACACCCAGACAAATCTCAGCTTGAGTTTATATGGTTTTTAGACATAAAATCCAACTCTGGTCACTGACTGATACTGCAAACCAAGAAACATTAACCAAGAAATATTTCATATCTTCCACTCATTAATCTGTTGGAATAAAACCCAAGCCACTGAGGAGTTTAAGGGCAAAGGACAATTAGAAAACCCAGAAACAACAGTCAATTTGTTCATTCAGTTCAAAAGTCAACAACAATAATAATAATAACACTCTGAAGGCCAGAGCCTGAGGGAACCTCAGAGAACAATGGACATTTCTATTGTGTTGAAAACCATGGAATCAGCCTCCCTTCTCTTGTTTGGTTTTCATTTTCTTCTTTCCTTCTTCTTTCTTTTTTTTCAGACAAAATCTCATATGTCATCCAGCTGGAGTGTAGTGGCACCATCTTGGCTCACTGTAGCCTCAACCTCCTGGACTCAACTGATCCTTCTGCCTCAGCCTCCTGAGTAATTAAGACTACAGGCACATGCCACCACATCCAGCTGAATTTTTTTTGTGTGTGTGAGACAGAGTCTTCCTTTGTCACCCAGGCTGGAGTGCAGAGGCGCAATCTTGGCTCACTGCAACCTCTACCTCTTGGGTTCAAGTGATTCTCCTGCCTCAGCCTCATGAGTAGCTGGGATTATAGGCATCCACAGGCATCTGGCACCATGCCCAGCTAATTTTTGTATTTGTAGTAAAGATTGGGTTTCTCCTTGTTGGCCAGGCTGGTCTCAATCTCCTGACCTCAAGCAATCCACCCACCTCAGGTTCCCAAAGTGTTGGAATTATAGGCATGAACCACTGTGTCTGAACTTGTTTAACAAATGGGATCTTACTATGTTTTCCAGGCTGGTCTTGAACTCCTGGGCTTAAGCGATACTCCTGCCTTGACCTCCCAATGTGCCAGGATTACAGATGTGAGCCACTGCACCCAGCTGATTTTCTTTCTTGAGCCAAGTATTTTCTCTTCCATCTTTCCTCATTGTCTTCTTCTCCCTCCCTATACTTCATTTTTAATTTTAATTGAATTATATTTTAAATGTTTAATATATTTATTGAATAAAGTTTCGTGCTTCATATATTATTGTGATGTAATTCACATATCATAAAATTATATCTACATATCATAAAAAATCACCCTTTTTCATTGAACAATTCATTGGCTTGTAGTATATTTACAGAGTTGTGCAATTAGGACTGCTATCTAATTTCAAAACATTTTCTTCATCCCAAAAGAGACCTCATATCCACTAGCAGTCCTACTCCATTCTCCCCTGTACCAAGCAAGCCCCTGGCAACCACTGATCTACTTTATATTTCTATGGATTTGCCTATTCTGGGCATTTCATATATAGGAATCATGCAATATGTAGCCTTTGGTGTCTGGCTTCTTGCAGTGAACATAATGTTTTTCAAGGTTTTTCCACATTGCAGTGTGTATCAGTACATCATTCTTTTTTATGGTCAAATAATATTCCATTATATTGATATACCACATTAAATTTATTCATTAACAGTTAACAAAATTTTGGTTTTCTCAGTTTTTGGCTATCATGGATAATGCTACTATGAACATTTGTTTGGATGTATGTTTTCATTTTTCTTGGGTATTTACCTAGGAATGGAATTCCTGGCCATATGGTAAGTCCATGTTTAAATTTTTGAGAAACTTCCCAACTGTTTTCCAAAGTGGCTGAAAATTGTTACTATGCTTTATATTTTTTACTTAAACCAGTGAGTGGCTTAAAATTTTTTTAAGTCAATTAAGTTGTTTTTTGCTTCCCTTTAGGCCTTGATTGATTTTTAATGTAGGCCATTGGTCCTCAATAAACTCAAGGGTTCTACCCCTACTGCAGGAACTGTAGCAGCAGAACATTTTCAGTGATAAGTTAATGACTATACAACGTATGTCATTTTTTAAAGATCAATGTCTGACCCAGATAAGAAAAATCAAAGTTCCAAGTCCTCCAGACTCCTCCTTTATCCTCAGAATTTTCTCAGTGCCTACCAGCTAAGGTCAGAGCTGTTATTTCTGTGGGTGCTTGCTAATGACAATGAAGTCATGTTTCTCTTAAAGGCTTTGCTGCCGCAATTTCCCAGTTCTTGTTTCCTGCTTAAAGCATACTACCGGTAAATGTGGTCAGTGAGATAAAGGTATTATTTTCCTGCCAGGTATGGTGGCTAATGCCTGTAATCCCAGGACTTTGGGAGGCTGAGGTGGGTGGATCACCTGAGGTCAGGAGTTCGAGACCAGCCTAATCAATATGGTGAAACCCTGTGTCTACTAAAAATACAATTAGCTGGGTGTGGTGGCAGGTGCCTGTAATCCCAGCTACTCAGGAGGCTGAGGCATGAGAATCACCTGAATCTGGGACAGGGAGGTTGCAGTGAGCAATATCAAGCCACTGCACTCTAGCCTGGGTGACAGAGCGAGACTCTGTCTCAAAAATAAGTATTATTTCCTCCCAAACATTAGAATTAGAATCAGCAACCAGCTTCCCCTTCTCCCAGAGTCAGCCTGAACAGCTTTCCTTGTGTTTAGCTGGCATTGTCTCACTTTAGAGTCAAAAGAATAGATGCAAAACCTCTGTTAGGGAATTATGAAAGTCCTGACAGTAGAACAGTTCCACGGAGGGATCTTTGAAGTCAAAGGAAAGGAGGGAATGAATCTTTGACACAAAGTCAACCTGTTGCTCCCACTCCTGGTTGGAAGCCGGAAGCCCTGCATCTGTAGAGGGTAAGTTAGCACCACGGCAGGCCTGAGCTGGGCGGCCGCCGCAAGCATCAAAGCATTTCACAAGACTTGTTCATGCAGATGTGGGTGCACTCCATGGTATGGGTACTTTCATGATATTGTCAAGGAAGTTAGTTATGATCCAATCCACCTTGTTTCTTTCCTGTATTTCAGCTAACCATTTTCTACCCTAGCTCCTCCTGCAAGCTCACCCTAGTTGGTCATATCTCTGGCCTGTGATAAGGCCTTTACCAAATTTTCTGCTAACTTTCCCTTCGTGGGAGCACCTCACCAAGTTGAAAGAGAAATGTGTGATTCTACGCTCACTGAAGTACCCGATCCCCACCCCAAGTCCCTTAGGTCCAGGTTAGAGTTTCTTTCCCCTTTCCACCCCAAATCATTTTCGAGGTAATTTAGATAGCAACTACCAAAAAGGCCACCAGTTGAAAGGTTAATCATTTTCCCTTCTTGTCCCTTGATCCCCAAGCACCCTGCAGAGGGTGTGACCCCTAAAGCAGGTAGAATTTTGGGGAAGTGAAGAAGCCCACATTGTGGTGAGAAAATGGCCCACATTCCAGATCTGCCAGTTTCTTCTGCTGCTTTCCTTGATGATTTTCTGCTTTTACCACTTAGCAAGAAGAAAAGAAGGAAGAGGATCCTTTCTGAAAAACAAGGCTCCATTCATAACCTGCCCTCCGCCCTCTCCTCTGGAGATCCCCTCTGCTTTGGAATCTTAGGATATGAGCCCAGTGCATTGTGGGGGTTGCAAGGGCAATTTCCAGGTGCTCAAGTCACGTGGCATCCATCAGAACAATTAAACAACTTCTTCCTGGTATTTGTGTCAATTTCCTTCTAGTCTACATGTCAATCCTTTAACTTGACCTTTGGCCCTGTCTTTTCAGCCCTTCCATTCTACTCCCACTGCCTCACTTAGGTCAACTTCTGCCTGGAAATCCCCAAAGTCCCTGATGAAAGAGGATCTTTCTATTTAGGCCTCATGTCCACTCCCTCTGGTCTCAGGTTGAAAATCTGAGGGTCACCTCACCTGTATCTCAACTAGGCCCCTGGCCTCTACCCTAGGGATCTTCAGAACTAGCTTTAGATTCTGAAGACAGGCCCTTCACTCTGTTTCTGCAATGGGATTTCCCATCTCACTTCATGGTCTGTCTCCCATCATCTCACCACCCGTTTCCAGCCTCGGGGGCCAGGAGTCACCAGCTCCAACCAGGGATCACAGAGACCCAACCCACAGATCATCAAGATTTCCTACCATTGTTTATAACTGGAACATATTTGAAAAGACTGGTAACACATGGGTGTTTTATTTGAAATTTATTTCCCTGGGAAAGCACTACCAAGCCTCCATACTGCAAATGCTCCCTGATCCTGGAAGGCAGAAGTTGTTTTTATCTTGTAAAGCACATAGCTGCCATTTTGCCAGCAAGTCCCCTGCTTATTATAGGTGAGAACTTGAAGGGTATTTTTCCAAGAAGGAGTAGAAGTGATGGAAAAAGCCTTGGAGAAATTGTAGGCAGAGTTGTTGTTGAGTGGTGGCTCAATACCTTCAGTGGATATATTGAAAGAGTAGGGGAATTCCGATTATAGTGATAGAAGCATAATTCTAAGGACATCAAACCTTGGCCTCATAGAAACCACTAAGAGCAGGTAGTGATCTTAAGCCATCTAAATGTTTTACTTTATAACATGGTATAAATTAAAGAATACCATCTTATCTTACTGGTTAGCAAATGACAGCCGAGAGCCTTGTCTTTTGCTGCCACCTTGTGTTTAGGAGAAAGAAGTCTAAATTCACAGTCGCTTTGGCATTGAGAAATGAACTTCTTTTTTTTTTTTTTTTTTTTTTTTTTGAGACAGAATTTCCCTCTTGTTGCCCAGGCTGGAGTGCAGTGATGTGATCTCAGCTCACTGCAACCTCCACCTCCCGGGTTCAAGCAGTTCTCCTGCCTCAGCCTCCCAAGTAGCTGGGATTACAGGCGCCCACTACCACGCCTGGCTAATTTTTTGTATTTTTAGTAGAGACAGGGTTTCACTATGTTGGCCAGGCTGGGCTTGAACACCCGACCTCAGGTGATCTACTCGCCTCGGCCTCCCAAAGTGCTGGGATTACATGTGTGAACCTCCGCGCCCGGTGAGAAATGAACTTTTTAGAGCCAGAAGAGATCTTAGAAATTCTGTAGTCCAGCTCCCTTCACTTTACAGATGAGGGAAACCAAGACCCAGATTGGGACCAAAGTTTCCTTTTTCTTTCCCCTGTGCCACCCTACCTCTCTGGTCAATCACACTCACATCACATGCACACATTGAGTCCTCAACAACTAAGCCCACTGATGCACATGGCAGCAAAAGCCAGTATGTTCAAATCCATATGCGTCTCATTTAGTGTAAGCATTTCCACGGGATTGTGCAGTTGCGTATGACAAGGCCAGGTGACCAATGACAATGAGAGCTGACACTTAGCATTCAGTGTGGATCAGCTACTGTGCTAAGCACTTCGTGTATCTCACTCAGTTCTTTCAGTCACTCTATAAGGCAACAACTATTACTACTGTCGTCTTATATTTAAGGAAATTGAGGCTTAGAGAGGTTAAGTAACTTGTCAAAAGTCATTCAACTACATCTGGCAAAGAGAGAACTCAAACTCAAGTCTCTAACTAGTACAATCTGTGCTCTTGCCCCCTTTTCACTACTCATTATACTGACTTTGCCTCATCCCATTCTTCAGAGATAACATTATTACAATTTGGTATATTCCCTTTCAGCCTTTTTTAATGCAGAGATAAATATTTTTAAATTGATTTCAACATTTTTGTACTATAAAATAATGCTGATGAGGTCTTATATACAAATCTTGGTCTGGATATCAGTATTTTCATGATATATTTATAGAAGGAAAAGTATAGGGTTTAAAATACAATCTTTACTGAGGATTTTGGTACTGGAAAACTTATTTTCAGAGTGCCTGCACCATTTCACAGGCCCACCAATAGTTCATGGAAGTACCCATTTTAACACTTTCTCACTGACATTGGAAGTGTTCATATTCGCTCAATTTTGCTAAAAAATAATCTAAATTTTGGCAAATTTCAAGGATCTAGGAGATGAGAGCAATACATATCTAAGAATTTTAGACCTAAGTTAACCTAAATGATCCAATAAGAAAAGAACTCTTAGCTTACTTCTGAATATATGTAATTCTATATGGAAAAAATTAGGTAAATGTCCAAAAATTCCAAATAAAGTATTTAAAGAGTCTGAGAGTGCTTGGTTTCTGGACATGGCTGAGCGGGAGCCTCCATCATGGGAGTCCCCACCTGCCACAAGGAACCAAAGGTTCAGTGCAAGGAGCCCAAGAGCCAGGAAATCGATCCAAAGCTATTGGTCAAGTGGTATATGTTTCTGGCCAGAGAACTAACTCCACCTTCAATCAAGTTACACTGTAGAGGATGTTCATGAGTGGCACCAATAGGCCAGATGATCAAGAAAATGAAGTGTCCTGGCCAAGAACACAAAATGGCTATGGTTGTGGGGATCATAACTGGAAGGTAAGGTCCTGACCTGGATGCCCCCAAGGTCTATGCATTGTCCTGCTCTCTGGTCCTCACAAGGACCAAGAAATGTATAAGCATTTCAGTAAGGCTCCAGGTACCTGCACAGCCACTCCAAACCCTGCACCAGAAGCCAAGAGGCCATCTATACTACAAAAACTAACCAGATCCTGTCATTATGTAAAAGATTTTGGATGCTGGGTTGGGGAGGTATCTGTATACACTGGCAATGAAAAATCTGAAAATGAAATTTTAAGAAATTCAATTTACAATAGCTATAAGAAGAAGAACATACTTAGAAACAAATTTAGCAAAAGAAATGCAAAACCTCTTGCAATGGTTTGAATGTATGTGTCCCTCCAAAATTCATGTTAGAACCTAATACTCAGTATGATAGTATTAAAAGTTGGGTCTTTGAGGACGTGATTAAGTCATGAACACTCCAACCTCATGAATGGGATTTGTGTTCTCATAAAATAAGTTGAAGGAAGGGCTCTATTCCTTTGACCTTCTGCCTTCCACATATACAGTCACAGCAACAAGGTTCCATTTTGGAAGCAGAAGGCAAGCCTTCACCAGATACTGAATCTGCTGGTGCTCTGATCCTCGACTTCCAAGACTCCATAACTATGAGCAACAAATTTATGCTGTTTATAAATTACTTGGTCTAAGGTATATTGTTATGGCAGCAAAAATATACTATGACATACATACACTGAAAACCACGAAACATTGATTGTTGAAAGACAATTTAAAGGACCTAAATAAATGAAGGACATCCCATGTTCATGGATTGGAAGACTTTACATTGTTAAGATAGCAATATTCCCCAATTTGATCTACAGATTAAATATAATCTCTATTAAAATCTCACCTGGCTTCGTTGCAGCAACTGACAAGCTGATTTTAAAATTCACACGGAAACTCAAGGGACCCAGAATATCTAAACAATCTTGAAAAAGAAGAAAGAAGTTGGAAGACATGCTTTCCAATTCAAAACTTACTACAAAGCTAGAGCCATCAAGACAGCATAGTACTGGCAGATGAACAGACATAAGTAGAATAGAACAGAATTGTGAGTGTAGAAATAAACTCTCACATTTATGGTAAACTGATTTTCAACAAGGGAACCAAGACAATTAAATGAGGAAAAGAATAATCTTTTCAACAAATGATGTTAGAACAGCTGGATATCCACAGACCAAAAAAAAGGTGGACCCTTAACTCATACCATAGACAAAAAGTTAAAATATCAAAAAACCTGAATGTAAGAGCTACAGCTATAAACTTACAGAGGAAAACACTGGCATAAATCTTTATGACCTGGAATTAGACAATGGTTTGACATGATTACAGAAGTACAAGTAATAAAAGAAAAAAAACAAGTTGGACGTCATCAAAATTTAAAACTATGTTTCAAATAACATCAAGAGAATACAAAGACAACCCTGAGAATGGGAGAAAATTGTTGTAAACCATATATCTGATAGGGACTTGCAGGTCCCCATATATCTGATAGAATGCAGGTCATAGAGTTCAATAATTATTCAACAATAAAAAGACAACTCAATTTTTAAAATGAGCAAAGGATTTATATAGACATTTCTGATAAGAAGATACACAAATTACCAAAAGTGCCTGAAAAGATACTCAATATCATTAACTGTTAGGTAAGTGCAAGTCAAAATCACAGTAAGGTACCACTTTATACCCACTAAGGCACCTATAATCAAAAAGACAAAGTAACAAGCATTGATGAAGATGTGGAGAAATTGGCTCTTTTGGTTAGAATGTAAAATGGTACAGCTGCTTTGAAAAACAGTTTTATCTATAACCTGATATAAGCTCAATTTTGCATGTGTTATTTGGTCATATGAGTCTATCTGGAAACACATTTGGATTTATTTATAAAATTGTTTAGATATTTTATGTCCTTTTTAATTTTCCTCTGCTTGATCAGACATGGACTAACAACTTTCTTTTATTTTCTTTTCCTTGTTGCATAAAGTTATGTGAAAACTCCATTATCACTATAAATTATAACCTTTTTCATTATAAATTTATTTCTTTGCTTCATTTAAGACTTGAGCTCAGGCTTATTTGACATTAATAATGTGAAACAAAGTTCCTTTTTTTTAGTATTCACCTTTTATGCCTTGATCCATATTTTTGGTTACTATGGAGAGGACCAAATATATAAAATATAATAAATTTATTTTCACATACATGGGATCATAAATGGGGGAAAGAAAGTATGGAGGGAATACTATAAGAGAGCTAAACATTCATCTTCCATAATAGAAAGTTAATAGTACCTACATATGAACAAAAAAAAAATGAAGAAAATCCATAAACCATGTTATTAAAAATATAATGACAAATACGAAGAAAAAAAAGTTGAGAGTTGAGTAGTTGCTGCAGGGAATCAGGGATGAGATAGGATGGGATTGAGGAGTGAAGGGTACTAGTATCTGTAACCACTCTGTTTTGGGATACTATATCCTTCATACCCTTCCCTTTCCTTTGGTTTCACCATTAAGATGACTGATACTAAACACAGATAACACTTATTGAGAGCCCACTATGTGCCAGGCTAAGATACATCCTGCAGTATCTGTGAGGGATTGGTTACAGGCCCCCTCATCCACAGACACCAAAATCCATGGATGCTCAAGTCCCTTAAATAAAATGGTGTAGCATTTGCATATGACTCACACACATCCTTCCATATACTTTAAATCATCTCTAAGCTGAGCATGGTGGCTCACACCTGTAATCCCAAGCACTTTGGAAGCCTGAGGCAGAAGGATCACTTGAGACCAGGAGTTAGAGATATAGTGAGAGCCTATCTCTACAAAAACTAATAATAATAATAATAAATTAGCCAGGCATGGTGGCATGAGCCTAGAGTCTCAGCTGCTTGGAAGGCTGAGGTAGGAGGAGTGTTTGAGCCCAAGAGTTCAAGGTTACACTGAGCTATAATTATGCCACTGCACTCTAGCCTGGGCAATAGAGCTAGACCCTATTTCAAAAAAAAAAAAAATCACAATACCCAATACAAGGTAAATGTTTTATAAAGAGTTGTTTTAAAAATAATACTGGAGTATTTTAAAATTATTTTTTATTTTTATTTTCCCAAATATTCTCAATCTGTGGTTGGTTGAATCCACAGATGCAGAACCCACAGATACAGAGGGCCAATTGTATGTAAGGATGTATAAAGTGGGGGTACAACCACGCCTGGAGAAGGGTTGGAGTGTTGGGTCCCAGAGCTGAGTCAAAACAGAAGTCTACATCTTTAAAAATGCAGAAAAAACATACGATAAAATTCAATATCCTACTTATGGTTTCAAACAAAATCTTAGGAAAGTAGGAATGGAAGAGAATTTCCTTAAACCTTTAATCTTCTCAAGACCCTTAGTAAGGTGGGTACTATTGTTACTGCCATTTATCAGATAAGGAATCTTCAGTTCACAGGGCTTATAATCAGCAACATTATGCCTGGCTGTGTGACTTGAAATCTTCTACCTGTTGGGTTACCTTAGGTTAATGTGACACGGGTACACAAAGTAATCCTTAAAATGAAAAGAGCTCCGAAGTTATACTCTTTGTGCATTCTCTCATGTCCACAAGAGGGCACCAGGACTCATCGGAATCAAGCCCAATAGTCAAATGATGAAGTAATTGTAGAGTATCAAACTGCTTAAATATTAGTACATTTGAAAACCCACAAGTGTGTATTCTCCCAGGTACACCTGCAACTTGAGTCAGAATTGGCCAGTTCTGTGCTTTTCAATGATAAAATCCCATTGCCAGTTAGAGTCTTCACACAATTCCACCTACCCCAACCATCCTGGGACACCCAGAGGACAGTAATGATAGATTGCATAACCAGCTTAGCTGCCCCTCCGCCATGCAGCCGTGTTGTATGCAGATGTTATTTCAATGAGTTTCAATAAGGAGGAAAGTGAGGGAGGAGAGTACCCTTTCAGGGAGGAGGTATTGGACTTTAGGGGTCGGGGATTATAGTATGTGTAATTTGCTTTTACACATACTATATTAATAATCTATATTAAGGTTAATCTATATTAAAGAGTTCAAAAAGCTTAATAAATATTAAATTTTATGTTTGGAAAATAGCTTGTTGCTTCCAGAATACATATATTAAACAAAAGTTTGATGTGGATTTTTTAATGTTTATCAAAAGGAGGCAGGAGTTTAAAAAATTGAGAAGTTGGCGGGGCATGGTGGTACACACCTGTAATTGCAGCACTTTGGGAGGCCAAGGCGAGTGGACCACCTGAGGTCAGAAGTTTGCGACCAGCCTAACATGGTGAAACCCTGTCTCTACTAAATACAAAAAATTAGCTGGGCATGGTGGCACTTGCCTGTAATCCGAGCTACTTGTAGGCTGAGACAGGAGAATCACTTGTATGTGGGAGGCAGAGGTTGCAGTGAGCCGAGATCGTGCCATTGCACTCCAGCCTGGGCAACAAGAGTGAAACTCTGTCTCAAACAAAAATTGAGAAGTCTGCTTCTGTCTCAACACATCTGGGACTGTACAAAACATTTGCATTGCAGAGCATCAAAATCTCTTACAGTTGTCTCTTCCTTTCCATGTTTGCTGGCACTTTCGTTCAGGTCCTTGTTTGTCCCTTTTTGTTCATGGAAATTTTGTGAATGTGGGGATAAAGCCAAGCCCAGGGAGAGGGCTGTAGTATTGGATCCTAGAGCTGAGTCAAAACAGGAATGGACATCTTGACAGATGGAAAAGCCTTTAATAAAAGTCAGCACACATTCGTGGTTTTAAACAAAAGTATAGAAAAATAGGAATAGAAGAGAATTTTCCTAAGCTAATAAAGGATATCTACAAAACGCCTTCCACAGATATACTTTACTGTGTTTACAAGATCACTAGACAAAGGGTGAATATACAAAAATCAATTATACAGCCAGGTGCCATGGCTCATGCCTGTAATCCCAGCACTTTGGGAGGCTGAGGCAGGTGGGTCACCTGAGGTCAGGAGTTTGAGACCAGCCTGGCCAACATGGCAAAAGCCTGTCTCCACTAAAAATACAAAAATTAGCTGGGCGTGGTGGTGCACATCTGTAATCCCAGCTACTTGGGAGGCTGAGGCATGAGAATCACTGGAACTTAAGAGGCAGAGGTTGCAGTGAGCCGAGATCACGCCACTGCACTTCAGCCTGGGTGACAAAGTGAGACTCTGTCTCAAAAAAAAAAAAAATCAAATTTATAGTCATATAATAGCTACAAACAAAAGACAGAAATTTAAAAAGAATACATTTACTATAGCAAATCAAACACATAGGAATAAATCTAATGAAATATGTATAAGACCCTTACACTGATAACCACAAAATATTACTGGGCAAAATTAAAGACCTAAACAAAGGGAGAGATACATCATATTCATGAATTGAGATGTTAATTTTCTATGAATTTATCTATAGATTCATCACAATCTTCACCAAAATCTAAGCACTTTTTTTGTGGAAGTTGACAAACTATTTCTAAAATACATATGAAAATGCAAAGGACCAAGAATAGCTGAGGCAATCTTAAAGAACAAAGCTGGAAGACTTCCACTTCCAGTTATCAAGAGTCATTATAAAGCCATAATAATTGCCAGGCGCAGTGGCTCATGCCTGTAATCCCAGCACTTTGGGAGGTTGAGGCGGGCGGATCATGAGGTCAAGAGATCGAGACTATCCTGGCCAACCTGGTGAAACACTGTCTCTAATAAAAAATACAAAAATTAGCTGGGAATGGTGGCACATGCCTGTAGTCCCAGCTACTTGGGAGGCTGAGGCAGGAGAACCTGGGAGGCAGAGGTCACAGTGAGCTGAGATCGAGCCACTGCACTCCAGCCTGGCGATAGAGTGAGACTCCGTCTCAAAAAAAAAAAAAAATTCATTGGCAATTCAGTGCTTCTTCAACTGTGCTAGGCAGGCAGGCGCCCCTGTAGGGTGGGGCGTTGGTGGCCCAGTGGAAGTCAGAGGCCACACGGTACAGGGTGAGGAGGGGTGGCATATGGTGGAATGGAAGTGAGATGCGAGGCAGAGCCGGGTTCCTCACTCTCGAAGCAAGAGGCCCCTCATTCAGAACAGGATGAACCTGAAGCGTTGGCATGGTATCAGAGTAAACTCACGTACCCAACAGAAACATAGAAACGCCATGAAACTGTGTGTATGCATGCATACCCATGTGGGCACGGACACAGATGTGTTCCCTCGCTCCGCCAGCTGTAATGATACCCCAGTAGCAGGGAGCACACCTGGAGCCCGCTCCGGGGCTCTGCATGCCATTTGCCACCACAGTGACCCAGGCTGCCAGCAGAAATAGCTGGGTTCTCCCTGGGGCAGGGAGAGCACAGGAGGGCCCCAGAGTATCTCGTGCCAGAAAGAAAGGGCTCCAGGAATGACGCCCACACACGAGGTGGGAAGGAGCGGAGGGTGGGAAGGCCTGGGTTCCCTGTCCGGTGGAGGCTCCCCTAGGTGGGGGAAGCGGGTGGCAGGGAGGGGAGGTGGCAGCTGCATCTAGAAGCCACACTTGCTGTGTGTCCACTTTCTCACACAAGCACCAGGCACAGAAAACGAGAAGGAAAACGTCGGTGAGAGAGGCAGGGCCGTCCCAGGGTGTGGGCAGAGAAGAAAGTGGGAAACAGGCGTTGGGGTGGCGTGGCCCCTCGCAGCCGTGGCCCTGGTTGAGGGTGGCCCAGTGGATGAGGCTGGGTGTTTCTCCAGCCCTCTTCAGCTTTGCTGGTGCAGGGCTGGAGGAAAAGGGACGCCAGGTTCATTGTGGAACGGGAGCTCAGAGGGGATGAAGGCCCAGGCGGGTGGAAGGTGGTGGTGAGAGCCAGGAGCGGGGCGCGCGCGGGAGAAGAGCAGAGTGAAGGAGCCAGGGGTGAGGGCAGCCGGGCTCAGCAGAAAACACAGGACGCGGTGGGCGCCAGGGCGGGTTCCATGGAGGCCAGCGCAGGTGGCCCTCGTGACTTGGTTCCCCTTCCTCACTTGGGGTCTCCAGTCCCCGCTGTCCACGTTCAGCGGCTTGGGAGGGGCCCGCGGCCCGCCCCCGCCCCCGCCGGGCGGCCCTCCCTGCAGCAGCGCGAGGTGCCACGGGGCGCTGGCCTTCTCCGCAGCCCGGGCCCACCTCGCACGCACCGAGCCCACGCGCGGGGCTCTGCCCGCCGCAGCCCCTGCCAGGGACCCCGATCTGCGCGCGGGGCCCGGCGCCCCCTCTGCTGACAGCGACCTCGCCCGCCGTGCCGCCACCCGCCCCAACCCCGGAGGGACGCCCCCGCCCGGTCCCCCGTGTGCCTGCCCGCCGTGACCCAGCCCCCGCCCCCGGAGGATCCCCCGCCCGCGGTTACCCAACCTTATCCTGTCCCCGGAGGGCTCCACGCCCCGTCCCGCCCCGTCCCGTCTCCGAGGGCCCACTGTCCCGGTCCCCATCCCGCCCGGTCCCCGCAGGGACGGGCCGCCGGAGGTCTCCTGGGGAAGCGGTCCCCAGGGCAGCAGCACGGCCCCTTTAAGCCGCTCGTACACGCGCATGGGCCCGAGGAGGCCTGGAAGCGCGCGGGCGTGCGCGTGCCCGTCGGGCCTGGCGTGCGCGCGCGACGCGCGGCGTGCGTGGTGACGCGAGAGCGTGGGGTTTCTCGAGGCTGCGGGCAGGGGCCCGCCGCGCCCATCCCGATGGCTGGAGGCGTCTGAGGGGCGGACGGAGGCGGCGGCGGGAGCGGGAGCGGGCGCGGGCGGCGAGTGGGGAGCGGGGCCGGGAGTGGAGCAGCCGCCGCGGCGGGACTGGACCGAGCCTCGCCGGCGCGCACCTGCCCGCAGCGGCCGCGGAGCGCGCAGCGCGGCCCGAGCGCGACGACCTCCCGAGCGGCGGCCGAGGCGGCGGTGTGGGCGCGTCAGGCCGCGAAGAGGGCGCTGAGGTGAGCGCGGCCGCCCCCGGCCTCGGCCCCGGCCCCGGCCCCGGCCCCGGCCTCCGCCCCCGCCCCCGCCTCCGTCCGTCCACCCGCCTGGGGGCCGCCCGCCCTGCCCCCACTCCACCCGCCGGCCGGGGCCGCGTCTTCCTGCCCCGCCCGAGTGCGGCGGGCGGCGTCCGAAGGCGGGGGCCGGGAGCTGGGGTCCGAGGTTCGGGGTGCAGGGTCGGGGCCGAGGGCGGGGTCTGGGGAGAGGAGCCGGGATCCGAGGCCCAGGGCTGGGGAACCGAGGTTCGGCCCCGGCGTGCGGTGCTGTGCGCGCCGCGGGCGCTTCCCTCGGCGGCGGCCGGGGCCCCGGGGACGCGGGTCGGGCGGGGCCGGGCTCTGCGTGGGGAGCCGGACGTGGCGCTCGGGCCCGCGGCGCGAGAACAAAGGCCGGGCTGGCCTGCAGACGGGGCGGTGTCGGCGGCCGGAGCCCCCGCGCGGGCGGCCTGTCGGGGTGACTTTGAGGGCCGGGCGGCCGCGGGGGGCAAGCGCGGGGAAGGGGAACAATGAAATGGGGAAGCCGGGCCGCGCGCCGCGGGCGGAGTGGGGATTTAAAGCGGAAGCCGGGCGCGGCGTCGGGAAATGGGAAAATAACGGTTCCGGCCCTTTGGCCGTGCCGAGCGGCGGAGGCGGCCGCGCTGTGGCCTCGCTCTTCTCCTACCGAGGCCGGGGTCTGTCCTGCGCCGGCACCCCGCGGGTGTCGGCCCCCGGGCGGCGCGGACCCCGGCCCGGCCCCGAGAATGAATGGGCCCGGTGGCCGCGCCAAGATGGCGCTCCCGGCGCTGCCTTTGTGGGGTGGCCGCCGCTGCCGCCGCGCCGAGTTTCGGTGCCCGGTTTGCGATATTCCGAAGGCCCGAAGATGGGGGAGAGGACAGGAAATAGCACAAAGGCTGGGTGTCTTCCTCCTGCCTGGATCGGCTTTTCGGCTGGAAGCGGGGTGGGGGTGGGGAACTCTGCTGAAAATTCCACAGGGCTGCTGGCTGAGGCTTTTGAGTTTTTAAGAACCTCGTATATTTTCCCTGTGAATAGATAGTTGGTTCAAATGGTTTTTTAACATTTCTCGTGTCCTTTAAATTACATGGTTAGCATGCAGAAGCAGCATCAGTTTTGTTTGCTTATTCATCTTCATGGAAGCCTTTTTTTTTTTTTTAAATAGAGACGGGATCTCATTGTGTTATCCAGGCTGGTCTTGAACTCTGGGGCTCAAGCGATCCTCCGGCCTCGGCCTCCCAAAGTGCTGGGATTAGAGGTGTGAGCCACCGCGCCCAGCCTGTCTTCATGGAAGCTTTTTTGTTAGGATTGTGAAATGCATTTACTGAAGGAAAATGCCGATGTTAAAATTTGTATTTTGAAAAGGGAGTTGGTGTATACTTTTACAGTTAGGGTGTACAGTACTGGACTTCCAGTAAATAGTGTAGAAACCTTAACCTGTGGTTTTCCTTTGGGGAATATTGGTTCATTTGTTTTTTCATGTTGCTATCTATCTGATAGCAGTAATCTCAAATAATATTAGGTAATTAAGCAGTTGCTGGTGAGATTATTAAGAAAATATGAAGATTATTTTTCATGATTAGCAAATAAATTGACATTTTGTGAAAAGTTCCCGTGAACTGTGCATACTAAGTAAGGTCTTTGGAGCAAGCATTATTATCGATAAGGTTTCTGCATAAATTTTCTAATCTGAATCTATACTGTCTTGGGAGAGGGAGGAGCTCTTTATTGAAAGTAAGGTTTTAATTTTTATGCCATTGAGATATATATTCTGGATTCTTTGAGAAGGTATATATTGCAAAAAGAAAGTGACTAGGCGATTCCTTCTTTGCGAACGCTGGGTGCTGGGTACGTTACTGGGGATGGAGCTGGCGCCACTGACATGGAGACCAGTCTGAGAGCCTCCCCAGGGTAGGACTGAGTGGTAGATTTTGGCTTGATTTATGATAAGGCAGAACTTTCTAACAAGCTGAGCTGTGCCGAAAAGAACTGCAGCTGCAGGGTCTAGAGGCTGATCCTGTCAGCCCTGGGGAAGGCTGGACTGCAGGTGTTGGGCGGTGGTCCCAGGTTACGAAGTTTTGATTTCATCAACACTCAAAGTGCTGCACGTTTTTGTTTTTTTTTTTAGAATTTGAGAGTTTGGAAAACCAGTTGGGTTCTGAGGTGCCTATGCCCCCTCCCAGTTAAGTGCCCACTGCCCAGGCCCAGTGTGAAGATGACATTTCATCTTCTGCTGGAACCTTTCAAGATAAATCTTATAGAGGAAACTGTTCCAACATGAAATTTCAGCTCAGAATTGGCTTTCTCAAAAGAGCACATTGCTGGACAAAAGCTGTTTCTCTTGTATAATCTGAATTTACGCTTGTCTGTTAGTTCTCATCAGGCGAGTACTGACAGTGCTCTTCAGTGATGCCTTTAAAATATTTTTCTTCCATATCCTCAGTTAGTTCTGTTTTTTGTGGGGGAGGTAGGAGAGTTGAAGTTAATTTTCTCAGATTTATGTTTAATCTCAGAAGATTCAAGAGGCTGCTGAATAGTGTGTTTATTTTCTTGTTTTTTTGTTTGTTTATTTAAATAGACACGGGGTTTCACCATGTTGGCCACGATGGTCTCAATCTCTTGACTTTGTGATCCTGCCGCCTTGGCCTCCCAAAGTGCTGGGATTACAGGCGTGAGCCACCGCGCCTGGCTTTTGTTTGTTTTAAGAGTGAAATCTGCTGGCTTCGGTGGCTTGCGCCTGTAATCTCGGCACTTTGGGAGGCAGAGGCCGGAGGATCACATGAGGGCAGGAGTTTGAAACCAGTCTGGCCAAAATGGAGAAACCCTGTCTCTACTAAAAATACAAAAATTAGCCGGGCGTGGTGGCGGACACATGTAATCCCAGCTACTTGGAAGGTTAGGCGTGGGAATCTCTTGAACCCGCGAGGCAGAGGTTGTGGTGAGCAGAGATTGCGCCACTGTACTCCAGCCTGGGTGACAGAGCGAGACCCTGTCTCAAAAGAGTGAAACCTCTTTAGACCCTTTTGATGCATAATGATTTTGATTTCAAAGCTTGTATCATCTATGTAGATTTATATTGACCACTTGTGAAATAGAATTTTGAGGAGTTAATTTATTTCTCAAAGCAAGTGGTGTACTGTCCTGCAAAAGTACCAGAGCTTTGTTCTTTCCCTTTTGCTTTGCTAAAAATTCCCATGTTTTTTGGTTTATTTTTTGTGTGTGTTGGACCATTAGAAAAGTTGTAGCTTTGTAGCTAAAAACAACTTTGATAAAAAGATGAAAACGGTCTTCAGGGTATCTCTAGACTCATCTACCATCAGTTGACTTTTTGTAGCTTATATTTTAATGAATCACATTGATTTTATTTTAGAAGTGCAGTGTTGGCATTTATTATAGTTTTGTCATTGGATTGTTTTTCTCTGCCCAAAAGATTTGGCTCATGTTGGTCTCTAAATTGGATTAAATTCTTACTGTCTGTGACTTTGGCTTTAGCATTAGTGGATTGGTAATAGATATTCTCAATTTTTAAATCTGGCTTGACCATATGGCAGGCCATGTTATTTTGAAACCCTTATTTAGTTTAAGTCTCATAAGACATGGAATAAAAATTTAGAAAATTTTAAACTGGTTTAAATTCTGATTTCATGTTTGCATTTGTTAAGAGTGGTTGGAAAGATTATGAAGTAGGCAATTCAGTTAAGTGGTTTAGTGAACATAGAATGAGAAGATAAAATAAATTTAAAATAGAAACAATCAGAAATAATTTATGAAACTACAATGTTCAACATTATTGAAAGAAAAACCAGTTCAAATGTATGTGGGAATGTGTGTATGGAGAGAGAGAGAAATGCAACAATCACATCAGCTGTTTTGGAAGAGGAATGGAACACTACCTCTTTCGAAGCTATGCATTTTGTTCCAGAACTTTGAAGAAATGTAGACAATCTATAGATGTTTGAGTTGGCCAGTGGATTAGTGGAATGCTGAAAGTTTTTTTTTTTTTTTTTACAGCCGGAGTCTCACTCAGCCGCCCAGGCTAGAGTGTAGTGGCACACTCTCGGCTCTCTGCAACCACCGTCTCCTGGGTTCAAGCGATTGTCCCATCTCAGCCTCCTGAGTAGCTGGGATTATAGGCACTCGCCATCATGCCCAGCTAATTTTTTTTGCGTTTTAGTAGAGACGGGTTTCACCATGTTTGTCAGGCTGGTCTTGAACTCCTGACCTCAGATGATCCGCCTGCCTCAGCCTCCCAAAGTGCTAGGGTTACAGGTGTGAGCCACTTTGCCCTGCCGGAATGCTGAAAGCTTTTAGCTTCTTGTTCTTGTGGCAGTGCATTGGGTGCCATGGTAATCAGTGGAAATTACTCCTGGCTTTCAGTGGTAGAAAACTTTCTGCTTTTTTTTTTTTTTTTTTTTTTTGAGGTAATTCTTAAGTTTATTCTGTTGAACCTGTTTTGCCATTGATAAAATATTTTTATGATTTAATAGTTGCTCAAAGCTTACTAATGCGTTTTATCAAGAGGGGACTTATTCACCTGTTAGAATTGGAATACTAAGGGCATAAGTGGAATGTATTCTTGTTTAGTGGGGGTAATCATGTCTCCATGCATGTCTGTGTGAAGTCCTGTGGCGCTTATAAAATATATTACCTATGTGGATTATAGATACCCAACTTCCTGCTGAGTGTTGTAGTTAATGAAGCTTAAAAATATTCTGGACACTTTCTAATGAGATGAACATGTCAGAAGAGTCTGCAATAGGTTTCAGAAAATTTGTCATAGGAATTTTAGAATAATTCCTAAATTCTAGGGAGGGAGAGAAATTCAGTAGTTTCCAAAAGGACTGGCACTGTCTGAGTTAGAACCCAGCTCAGCTTTGTTGCCTCACTGGCTGATTTGGCAGTGTTGGGACTTTTATTCACACTGAAAATCAAGATCAGGCCAGCTTCTGCCCTTCCACTCCGCAGGAGCTTTCTGTCCTCCCTGAGCCTGCCTTAATTTAGGGCACCCGCAGTGTTAGGACTTCTGTGTCTATCCTTATCTGAGACAGGCATCCTAATGCCTCCTTCAAGGGGTCATTGTGAGAATTAAATGAGTCCGATGCAGGCACTTAGAACAGAGCTCTGTGCAAGGGTTAGCCATTTTTGCTGCTGATGCCCTTGCTTTGTAAAAATTTCTTTTATGACAATGTTAAATAATGTTATAAGATGACAATTTAAGATTTTTTTTTCTCCATGGTTCTGGAAGAATATTAATTTAGGGTGTGAAACATACATATCAGCTATCTTTGCAAATCCCTACCACTTACTTACTGCCTCAGTTTCTGCTGAATTTTCTCTCACGTTCTTGTCTTTTCTTGAAAGGTTTTCTTTTTCTTTTCTTTTCTTTTTTCTTTTACTTCTTTTGAGACAGGGTTCTGCTTTTCCACTCAGGCTAGAGTGTGGAGTGTGGTGGTATGATCATGGCTCACTGCAGCCTTGACCTCCTGGGCTCATATGCTCTTCCTGCCTCAGCCTCACAAGTAGCTGGGACTACAGGCACATGCCACCATGCCCAGCTAATTTTTTTTTATTGTTTGTAGAGACAGGGTCTCACTATTTTGCCCAGACTGGTCTCCAACTCCTGGGCTCAAGTGACCCTCCTGCCTTAGCTTCCCAAAGTGTTGGGATTATAGGTATGAGCCACAACACCCTGGTCTTAAAGGCTTTCCTTTATCTTTATAGAATAATTTTGAACTATGCTTCATTTTGAAAACTGATAGTTTATGTTCATTTCTTAGAGAATTCTCCTCTCCCCATTTATGAAGCTGGATTCTTTTGAATTTCACCAAAATTTATTGACCACCTTTGATTTGCTGACTAGGGGCAATAAATAAATATTTTCCACTTATTTTTATAAACACTGTAATGGTGATTTAACAGGTGTTGACTTAGCACTTTCTGTCCCCCCCCCCCCCCCAAGATGGAGTTTTGCTCTGTCTCCCAGGCTGGAGTACAATGCCGCAATCTCGGTTCGGCTCACCGCAACCTCCACCTCCTGGGTTCAAACGATTCTTTCTTCCTCAGCCTCCCAAGTAGCTGGAATTACAGGCACACACCGCCATATCCTGCTAATTTTTTGTGTGTGTGTGTGTGTGTGTGTTTTAGTAGAGACAGGGTTTTTTTATTTTTTGTATTTTAGTAGAGACCTGTTGCCCAGGCCAGTCTGAAACTCCTGAGCTCAGGGAATCTGGGTTGCAGTAAGCAGAGGTCGTGCGACTGCATTCCAGCCTGTGTGATGACTGCATTCCAGCCTGTGTGACGGGAGTGACTCCACCTCAAAAAAAGAGAAAAGATTAGCCAGGCATGGTGGCGCACACCTGTAATCTCAGCTACTCAGGAAGCTGAGGCACAAGGATTGCTTGAATCTGGGAGGCAGAGGTTGCAGTGAGCCAAGATCACTGCTAGTCTGGGTAACAGAGTGAGACTCAAAAAGAAAAAAAGGAACTTTTATCTGAAGAGCTCCAAGAAGCCTTGGAAGAGTTTTAAGGAGATTGATCTGATGGGGATCATTACTTGGTAGTTGAGCCTAGAGTGCTGGGGAGCAGGGTCGGGGGCCCTCTAGTCAGGGATATCAGTTGGGAAGCTGGCACAGAAAGGAAAGGGGTCTGGGCCAGGGTGATGATTGAGAAGACTTGGTGACCAAAGGGAAGGCAAGGGTGGTGAGAAAGATGCCGATGCCCACACGTGTCTGTCTGCCTTCTAGGCGGCTGTGGAGCACGATGAGTTCAGTTTGTGTATGTTGGGTTTGAAGAATCTCTGAGGCATTCTCATGTTTTGCATCGAAGGTACAGCAGTCCTTATACTTTGTCCTCCTCCTCCTTGGAAGACTCACCTCCTGGCTGTGTGTTTGCACAGTTCACTCCCTCCCTCCCTCCCTCCATTCAGGCCTTGTTCGTACATCCTTCCTCAGAGGGTGTGCTCTGATCTCATTGATCTCTGCTGATTTACCTCACTCTGTCTTCATAGCCTGATATTGCTCTTCCCACTTGTTCTAAGCTCCATGGACACAGGCACTTTGGTTCACTGCAGACCAACCCCTAAAACGGCACACAGTAAATGTTTGTTAACTTAGTGACTCCTATGCCTGTGAATGGAGAGCTCTGGAGGATGGGTCTGAATGGAGGCAGGCCTTTGGGAGATATCAACATTTGGTTGATGATTGAAGTCTGGGGAGCTGTGGTCACTTAGAGCAGTGGTTCTCAAAGTGTGATTGTGGACCCCTGGGGGCTCTTGAGACCGTTTGGTCAGAACTATTTTCATACTCATATTAAGATGTTATTTGACTTTTCATTGTGTTGACATTTCATTGATGGTACAGAAGCAGTGGAGGGTAAAACTGCTGGCTCCGTAGCACAGCTCAAGGCTGTGGTACCAAACTAGTCTCAGGAGCCACTGTCATGGGCACTCATAGTGCTCTTCACTGCCACGAGCCTGCAGTGAAAGGAAGCCTAGTTAATCTAATGTCCTTGGTGAAACAATGAAAATTGACTTTATTAACCCTTCCCCTTTGAAAACCCATCTTTTTAATAATTTGTGTGGCAAAATGGGAAATTAGGCATCAAGCACACTGAAATGTAATAGCTGTCTCCAGGACGAGGAGTTTTGTAACTGAGTTGAAGGAATGGTAGACTGAAAACAATGGCTTATTAGATGAGATGTGAGTATTTGGCAGATACTATCTTGAAAATGAATGAAGTGAATGAGATATTTCAAGGAAAATAACTGACACTATTGTTGGCAGTAATAAAATTTGAGCTTTCAAAGGAACATTTTTGAAAACTTGATTCGGCGACCATGTGCTTTACAGTATTTATAGACTTTTCTTATAAGCTAGGTGATGATGCTAATGAAATTTTAAAAATACCTAATAAAATGTATCGGCATTTGGAAGATCTGCATTATTCAGTGAATCTGCATTTTCCAGTTGGCCTGTGCATGACACTACAGGTTCACAGATGGGTACAAGATCTGTTCAAAGGACAAGAACTGATTAAAACTAGTAAAGTTTAATTAACTATGAAAAAGGTTTCAGATTGCACATCAGAAAGACTCTTCAGGAAAATTACTGCTTGTTGAGGTTTGGTGTAGTATGAAAGAAGACTATCCACATTTATTTGAAAAGGCTGTGGGAGGCTGGGCGCAGTGGCTCAACGCCTGTCTGTAATCCCAGCACTTTGGGAGGCCAAGGCTGGTGGATCACTGGAGGTCAGGAGTTCAAAACCAGCCTGGCCAACATGGTGAAACCCTGTCTATACTAAAAATACAAAAAAAAAAAATTAGCTGGCCAAGGTGGCGAGTACCTGTAATCCCAGCTACTCAGGAGGCTGAGACAGGAGAATCACTTGAACTGGGAAGGCAGAGGTTGCAGTAAGCCAAGATTGTGACATTCCACTCGAGCCTGGGTGACAGAGTGAGACTCCGTCACACACAAAAAAAGTAAAGGCTGAAGAAATAGTGTTCTTGACCAGGTGCGGTGGCTCACACCTATAATCCCAGCACTCTGGGAGGCCGAGGCGGGCGGATCACGTGAGGTCAGGAGTTCAAGACCAGCCTGGTCAACATGGTGAAACCCTGTGTCTACAAAAATTAGCTGGACATTGTGGCACATGCCTACAATCCCAGCTACTTGGGAGGCTGAGGCGGGAGAATCACTTAGACCTGGGAGGTGGAAGTTGCAGTGAGCCAAGATCACGCCACTGCACTCCAGCCTAGGCAACAGAGCGAGACTCCGTCTCAGAAAAGAAAAAAGAAAAAAAAAGAAACTGTTCTGGGCTGGGCATGGTAGCTCACAGCTGAGGCAGGAGGATTGCTTGAGGCCAAGAGTCTGAAACCAGCCTGGGCAACATAGTGAGACCCCATCTCTACAGAAAACCTGAAAACTAGTCAGGGATAGTGGTGCATGCCTTTGGTCCCATCTACTAGGGAGGCTGAGGCAGGAGGATTGATTGAGCCTGGAAGGTTGAGGTTGCGGTGAGCTGTGATCACACTGTGGTGCTCTAGCCTGGGTGACAGAGTGAAACCCTGTTTCTAAAAATTAAAGAATAAAAAGCTCTTTTTCCAACTGCATATGTATGTGAGACTAGATTTTCCTGATAGATTCCAGCTAAAACTGTGTAATCCAGCAGGCTTAGAGCAGACACAGATGTGAGGATCCATTGCTCCCATTGAGGCAGAAATGTAAAATACAACTTCTCACCACATTATTTTTCTTAGAAAATAGTTATTCTTTATGAAAATGTTATATATGGTAACATGTAGTGGACTTACTGTTTTCAAATGATTTAATAAACATTTTTAGAACATCTCAGTTTTGATTTATAGCATAGTAAACATTGATAGATGGAACCCTCATAAACAAAAGCTCCTGGGGTCCTTAATAGTTGAGGATGTAGAGGAGAGGGCCTGAGCTGAAATATCTGAGCAGCGCTGCTTTAGAGAGTGGGCCAGGCACAGGGCCCAGAAAATTGGTCCTCAGCTGGAGACAGGCACCCTGTCCCTGCTCCTGTTTGCAGCACTGTAGGATTGTGCCTTTTCATGGGGAGGAGAACCCAGTGATTTGTCAAAGGTGAAGGCCCGTTGGTGTAGCTTGAGAAGAGGCCCTTGTGTTAGGAATGTGCAGAGGAAGAGAAACTCATAAAGGAGTGACCAGAAGTTGGGAGACTGTCAGCACCAGTGTTGCACGGCCCACAGAAAGTCTTCTAAGAGCAGAGACAAAGGTCCATAGTGGCAGATGGACCCGTCAGTGGTAGAAATTGCTAAGGGCCAGTGAGTTCCAGTGGGGTGAGGAGAGACAAGGGTGGGGCTGCGGGAAGGCTCTGCACTGATTTTAGATGGGAATACTGACAGGGTGGAGCCCATAAAGGGGAAGAAGTGAGAGATCTCTGGTAAAACGCATATTCAGGGCTGAAGCTGTGCCAAGGAGGGGCAAGTGATGGGCAGTGAATAAGAGATGCCAACTTGCCTAGGTGATGAGAGGAACGTCACCTGTGAGACAGTGGAAAAGGCTGTGTGCTGAAAAAGATGGCAGACGAGTCTGCTGTAGGGCTCTAGGCATTGCCGGTGCTTTCACGTTGAAGAGGATGGTCAAAACATTTGAGGAGAGAGTAGGAGGAAGTGAGAGGACAAACGAGACAGACATCTGGGAAAAGGGGTTCCAGGCAGGAGAAGCCCCAAGTCAGGGCTGTGGTTGGACTTGGATTTTAAACAAGTCCTGGAAAATTGGTTAATCCCTGCTTGGCATACATATTATGTAAAGTGTGTTAGGAGAGGCACTTGAAGGTTTTCCTGTTGAAATAAATTCCTTACAACCTTGGCCCTCCAGTCCCTCTGCCTCACACTCCCATGGCAGTTGGTGCACTTGCGTTTTGCCCTGTTAAAGATGCCAGTGCCATTAGCTCGTGTTTGTTGGGTACCTTCCTTGTTCGAGGCACCATGCTGAGAACTATGCTATTACTGCATGGTCTCACATCAGCTCTGATAGGTACTGTTAATAGCTCCATCTTAGAGATGACTGGATCTACGGGGAGATGAGGCAATTGGCCGTGGTGACAGTGGAACCCATGCTTGAACTTGGTTCTTGAGTCATTGCCTCTGGGGCCTGTGCATTATAGACCTGCTGGCATGGGGTGGGAAGATTGTTTTTCTCCTCATTCATCTGAGAATGTTGTCTCTGCATTTGCCTCTTCCTCTGTTAGTAAAAGAAACATTCTTCCACTAGAAAACAGTTACCAACAGTTTTATCTTGTCAGGGGCTCCTTCCGTTATACCTTCTAACATGCCTAAATCTTATATAACTCAGCAACCAGTTCATCTTGGTATCTGTTCCAGCCCCTCTTCTTGTTTTTCTCTTTTTAACCTCTACAACAGGCAGTTGGTTTCTATTGCCGCCACCATCTATCCTATCCCCATTCTCTGGAGATCTTGTTCCTGTTGTCTCATTTTTATTTTCAACTTTTGCATAAAAAAAAATCTAAAATGTTTATTGTAGGAAATTAGGGTCTGGGCATGGTGGCTCATGCCTGTAATTTTAGTACTTTGGGAGGCTAAGGCAGGAGAATCAGTTGAGGCCAGGAGTTTGAGACCAGCCTGGGCAACACAGCTAGACCCTGTCTCTATTTTTTTTTCTTTCTGAGTTGGTGTTTTGCTCTTATTGCCCAGGCTGGAGTGCAATGGGTGATATTGGCTCACCACAACCTCTGCCTCCCAGGTTCAAGCGATTCAAGCAGTTCTCCTTGCCTAAGCCTCCCAAGTAGCTGGGATTACAGGCATGCGCCACCATGCCTGGCTAATTTTGTAATTTTAGTAGAGACCAGATTTCTCCATGTTGGTCAGGCTGGTCTAGAACTCCCAACTTCAGGTCATCCACCTGCCTTGGCCTCCCAAAATGCTGGGATTACAGGCTTGAGCCACTGTGCCTGGCCTACCCTGTGTCTTTTTTTTTTTTTTTTTTTTGGGTGATGGTTAATATTGACCTGTCTCTTATTTTAAAAAATAAATAAATAAAAATTTATAAAAAAGGGAAATTAGGAACATGCAGCAAAAATCCATAATCTCTCAATCAGGAAATAACCGCATAAGATTATTATATTTTTTTCTAGTGTTTTATATTTCTCATGCATGTGTGTGTAGAGATGTTTTTCCTCGGATTGGGTGGTCCCACTATATATATTTTTATATACACACACACGCACACACACATTTGAGACACAGTCTTTGTTGCCCAGGCTGGAGTGCAGAAGTGAGATCCCAGCTCAGGTGATTCTCTTGCCTCAGCCTCCTAAGGCTGGGATTATTGCAGGCATACGCCACCACACCCGGCTAATTTTGTATTTTTACCAGAAACAGGGTTTCACTATGTTGGCCAGGCTGGTCTCAGACTCCTGACTTCGTGATCCGCCCACCACGGCCTCCCAAAGTGCTGAGATTACAGGCATGAGCCACCATGCCCCACCTGTATATATAAATTTTTAAAATTCTGATTTTTCTACTTTGTAATTGTTTCCAAATGTCATTCATTTTGGGAAACATGATTAGTAATTCTGTATGTGTCAATGGTATTTCTTGTACCTGTATGTGTATGCTGGACGTGCTGGTTCTGCCACCTCAGATTTGAGGTCTGGAGCAAGTTATTGAACATCTGTCTCTATGTCACTTTTCTTGTCTTACAGGATTGTTGTGAGGACTGAATGACATGGTATAAATAAAATTCTTAGCTTCATGCCTAGCAAGACCTCAAAGTGTTACCTTTCAGTACTGCTACTACTGATGATCTTTGACTCCTTGCCTTCATTCTTGAAATGCTTTTCCATTGACCGGGTGTGGTGGCTCATGCCTATGACCCTAACGCTTTGGGAGGCCGAGGTGGGAAGATTGAGACCAGCCTAGGCAACATGGTGAGACCCCACACTCTTTCTTAGCTGGGCCTCATGGTATACACCTGTAGTCCCAGCTTTCCAGGAGGCTAAGGTGGGAGGATTGCTTGAACCCAGGAGTTCAAGGCTGCAGTAAACTGATTGTACCACTGCACTCCAGCCCCGTCTCTATTAAAAGAAAAAGAAAAAAAATCCTTCTCTAAGCCGACCTGTGCACTTAATTTCTACCCCTGTGGTTCTGGTTTAGTAAAGGTCATCAGAAATGACACAGTGTTAGTGTCCTGTGGCTGCTGTAGCAAATCATCACAAGTTGGATGGCTCAAAATGAATTGATTCTCTGAGTTCTGGAGGACAGAAGTCTGAAATGAAGGTGTTGGCGGGGCCCCCTTGGTTCCGAAGGCTCCAGGGGAAGACCTTTCCTTACCTCTTTCTGGCTTCTACGGGTGCCAGCAGTGTGGCTTTAGAGGAGTCAGTCTCTATCTCTGTTTCACGTGAGCTTTTCTCTGTGTCTCTCCTCTCCTTATAAGGACATAGTCATTGGATTAGGGCCACCCTAATTCAGCATGACCTCATTTTAACTTAACTAATCATACCTGCGGAGGCGCTCCAAATAAATCACATTCACAGGTTCCAGGTAGACATGAATTTTTGGGAGGACACTATTGAACCTGCTGCAGTTCACCTAGAGCTTCATCCTTAGCCTCTTGTGTTTCTAGCTCCCTGTCTCCCCAGTCTTCAGCTTCCCCTTGTGGCCAGGCTTGTGAAATGAAGTCTCTGTTGCAGGTTGAAGAAACTAGTAAGAGACTTTAACTAGAAAAAGGGGCCAAATGTGGTGACTCACACCTGTAATCTCAGCACTTTGGGAGGCTGAGATGAGAAGATCACTTGAGCCCAGGAGTTCAAGGCTGCAATGAGTTATGATTGCACTGCTGCATTCCATCCTGGGCAACAGAGCAAGACCCTGCCTCTAAAAACAAAGTAGAGAAAGGTAAAATGTCTTGGCCAGGTGTGATGGCTCACGCCTGTAATCACAGCACTTTGGGAGGCCAAGGTGGGTGGATCGCTTGAGGCCAAGAGTTCAAGACCAGCCTGGCCAACATGCCAAAACCCCATCTCTGCTAAAAATAGAAAAGATGGCCGGGCGCAGTGGCTCACGCCTGTAATTCCAGCACTTTGGGAGGCCGAGGTGGGTGGATCATGAGGTCAGAAGTTCAAGACCAGCCTGGCCAAGATGGTGAAACCCTGTCTCTACTAAAAATAAAAAAATTAGCCGGGCATGGTGGCAGGTGCCTGTAATCCCAGCTACTGGAGAGGCTAAGGCAGGAGAATCGCTTGAACCCAGGTGGCAGAGGTTGCAGTGAGCTGAGATCGTGCCACTGCACTCCAGCCTGGGCAATAGAGTGAGACTCTGTCTCAAAAAAAATAAAAAAATTAGCAGGATGTGGTGGCGCTCACCTGTAGACCCAACTACTCAGGAGGCTGAGGCATGAGAATCACTTGAACCGGAGAGGTGGAGGTTATAGTGAGTTGATATCACACCACTGCACTCCAGCCTGGGAGACAGAGCAAAACTCAGTCTACAAACAAACAAACAAACAAAAAGGAAAAGGTAAAGTGTCTTAAAAGCATGGGTCCCCAACTCCTGGGCCGTGGACTGGTAACAGTCCGTGGCCTGTTAGGAACTGGGCTGCACAGCGAGCATTCCTGCCTGAGCTCCACCTTCTGTCAGATTGGCAGTGGCATTAGATTGTCTTAGGAGCGCGAACATCGTTGTGAACTGCACACATGAGGGATGTAGGCTGTGCCCTCCTTATGAGAATCTAAAGACTGATAATCTGGGGTAGAACAGTTTCAACCAGAAACCATTCCCGCGTTCTCTGCCGAAAAAATGTCTTTCATGGCCAGGTGCAATGGCTCACGCCTGTAATCCCAGCACTTTGGGAGGCTGAAGTGGGCAGATCACCTGAGGTTGGGAGTTCAGACCAGCCTGACCAACATGGAGAAACCCCGTCTCTACTAAAAATACAAAATTAGCTGGGCGTGGTAGCGCATGCCTGTAATCCTAGCTACTCGGAGGCTGAGGCAGGAGAATTGCTTGAACCTGCAAGGCGGAGGTTTTGGGGAACCCATATCACACCATTGCACTTCAGCCTGGGCAACAAGAGTGAAACTCCGTCTCAAAAAAAAGTCTTTCACGAAACCAGCCCCTAGTGTCAAAAAGGTTGGGGACCGCAGCTATAAGGATTCCTGAGGCTTCACGGAAATGAAGCTCAGGAGGCACTTTTTTTTTTGGATACAGGATCTCACTCTGTCACCTAGGCATGAGCCAGCATGCCCAGTCTAATTTTTGTTCTTTGTTTTTTTAAAAGATGGAGTCTTGCTCTGTTGCCCAGACTGGAGTGCAGTGGTGTGATCTCGGCTCACTGCAAACTCTGCCTCCTGGGTTCAGGCAATTCTTCTGCCTCAGCCTCCCAAGTAGCTGGGACTACAGACACACGCTGCCATGCCTGGCTAATTTTTTTTTGTATTTTAGTAGAAATGGAGTTTCACCATTTTGCCCAGGCTGATCTCGAACTCCTGAGCTCAGGCAATCTGCCTGCCTCGGCCTCCCAAAATGATAGGATTATAGGCATGAGCCACCGAACCTGGCCTAATTTTTGTATTTTTAGTAGAGACAGCGTTTTGCCACAATGGCCAGGCTACTCTCAAATTCCTGGCCTCATGTGATCGCCCGCCTCTGTCCCCTAGAGTGCTGGGATTACAGGTGTGAGCCCCTGAGCCTGGCCAGGAGGTGCTTTGTGTTCCTGCTTTGCAAGTCATCTTTCTTTGGTGGGAACTGAAGAGTGTTGTCCTCATTGATAGCTTCCACAGGGATGGATAGAGGCCGCTGCCAGTGTTTGTCCCACTGACTGTCCTTTGGGGACCAGCAACCTAGATCAGAAGTCAATGAGAAGACATAATGCCTCCAAAGCAGGGGGAATCTTTCCTTCCCCTGTGAAGTGCTGAGTCCCCTAGAGGCAGGTATGCATTCCCTCTAGCATTTAGTCCCCATGCTGCCTGCCTGGTTATATTGGTGGTTGTCACAGCTGGGGTGTGCCACAGGGATGCTGCTCTACCATGGAGGATTATCCAGTCTAGTACTCTTGGTGCCAAGTTTATTTAAGACGGAGTCTTGCTCTGTTACCCAGGCTGGAATGCAGTGGCACCATCCCAGCTCATCTTAATGTCCACCTCCCGGGTTCAAGTGATTCTCCTGCCTCAGCTTCCTTAGTAGCTGGGATTACAGGCATGTACCACCACACCCCAGTAATTTTTGTGTTTTTAGTAAAGACAGGGTTTCACCATGTTGGCCAGGCTGGTCTCAAACTCTTCACCTCAGGTGATCCACCCACCTCGGCCTCCCAAAGTGCTGGGATTATAGGCGTGAGCCACTATGTCGAGTCTCGGTGCCCAGGTTAAAAAGATCATATTGCCATGGCTTTATATCAGTTATGTATTGCTGGGTAACAGACTACCCCAAAATGAAGTGACTTAAAACAGTAACTCTTTGTTTGTCATGTGGGAGTGTGGGTGTGGGCAGGGCTTCTCTCTGTTCGGCTGTGCTGGCCATGCTCACATGGGCATTTACAGTTGGTTGGCAGGTAGGCTGGGCTGTGCTTCCCATTGGCCTCACCCATGTGGACTTTCAGCCACTGTGCCTCTGATCGCCTCAGCCTGCCCCTCCAGCAGTCTAGCTCAGGCTTCTTCCCATAGTGGCCGAATCCCAAGAGGGCAGGAGCAGAGTTTGACAGGCTACTTGAGTACATGCTGAGAAGTCCCGTTGTCACCTGTGCTGCATTCTGTTGCTTAATGCAAGTTATAAGGCCAGGCGCAGGCCAGGGGTGCTGGCTCATGCCTGTAATCCCAGCACTTAGGGAGGCCAAGGTGGGAGGATGGCTTGAGGCCAGGCGTTTGTAACCATCCTGGGCAACATAGTGAGACTCCACCTCTACAAAAAAAAAAAAAGAAAAGAAAGGCTCAGCACAGAGTTGGAGAGTAGGAGATAGGCTCTGGTCCTTGATGGTGGGACCTGCAGAAACCGTGGCCGTTTTTCATCCATCACAGCCTTTTTCTGTACTGTGTGACCTCGAGAACTGCCTGCTTTAGGATGCCCAGTTAATAATATATCTGTGGGATGGAGGGAACTCATTAGCAAATATTGAGCGAGTACTTACTTTGAACAAAACACTGTGCTTGGTGATGACTGAGTACTGAGAAGTTGGAACTGGTGGTTCATTCTCTGGGGAGATGGCAAACTTGAAGCGAAGTTCAGGCTTATGGTAGGTGCTGCGAGCTGTTGGGTGGAGACGACACTTGGTTCAGAGTGGTTAGGGGAGGCCTGGAGGGTGAGAAGGAGCCAGGTGGGCACGGAGTGTCTGCTTCAGGTGGGGAGCGCAGTGATTGTAGAGGCCCTGCGGGAGCAACAACAGGCTGAAGCGTAGTGCACAGGAGCAAAGCTGTAGGGCAGAGGTAAGGGCAGAAGCCAGACCTCGGCCACACAGCCTCGTAGTTAGGTGCTGGAGGGCCAGTTTGCCCAGAATAGTCTTGATTTACACCAGATCAGTGTCCTGGTGTGGATGAGGCATTCTCCACAGTTTCCACACTGGAAAAGAGTTTGGATGTTTTCCTTGATGCAGTGGGAAGCTGTTGAAAGATTTTAAGCATGGAGTGACAAAAGGTGAATTTTAAAAGATTGTTAAGGCTGGGTGCGGTGGCTCATGCCTATAATCCTAACACTTAGGGAGGTTGAGGCAGGAAGACTGCTTGAGTCCAGGAGTTCAAGACCCTGTCTCTCCTTAAAAAAAAAAAAAATTAGCTGGGTATGGTGGCATGCACCTGTAGTTCCAGCTGTTGGAGAGGCTGAGGAGGGAGCACTGCTTGAACCCAGGAGTTGGAGTTTGCAGTGAGCTATGATCACGCAACTGCACTCCAGCCTGGGCAACAGAGCGAGACCTGTTTTAAAAAAGAGAGGAAAAAGATAGTTCAGGTTGCTGAATGAGGAATGTATTGTTGGAGGCACAAATTGAACCAGAGGTGTTTTTTTGTTTTGTTTTGTTTTGTTTTTTTTGAGGAGTTTTGCTCTTTGTTCATGCTGGAGTGCAGTGGCGTGATCCCAAAGCGGGATTACACTTTGGATGTAATCCCAAAGTGCTGGGATTACAGGTGTGAGTCACTGCACTCGGCACACCGCAACTGTCACCTCCTTGGTTCAAGCAATTCTCCTGTCTCAGTCTCCCGAGTAGCTGAGATTACAGGCACCCGCCGCCAGGCCTGGCTAATTTTTGTATTTTTTTTTTTTTTTTTTTTTGGAGATGGAGTCTTGCTCTTGTTGCACAGGATGGAGTGCAGTGGCGCTGTCTCGCCTCACGGCAACCTCCTGGATTCAAGCAATTCTCCTTCTTCAGCCTCTCGAGTAGCTGGGAGTATAGGCATGTACCACCATGCCCTGCTAATTTTGTATTTTTAGTAGAGATGGGGTTTCACCATGTTGGCCAGGCTGATCTCGAACTCCTCACCCCTCAGGTGATCCGTCTCGGCCTCACAAAGTGCTGGTTTTACAGGCATGAGCCACCACGCCCGGCCGACAGGTCTTAATTTTAAGGAGACTGCTGATGAGAAATGACGTGATTTGGCTGAGGATGGTGACTGAGGAAATGAGAAGAAATGGGTGGTGGTAGAGTCAGCCAGGTTGCTGATGGACCGGATGTAGGGGAGTAGGGAAAGGAAGGAAGCCAGGATGATTCCTGTGTTTGCTTTGCACATTTAAAGGTGAGGATGTTGAGCACTGAGGGATATGAGTCTGTTGGCTGTGCAGAGCCATGCCTTGAACATCTGAAGGTCAACATGGGCATAGGGCAACTAAGTGCCAAGTGCTGCCTAACAGCCTGTTGGCCTGGAGTCCAGTCTGGAAGTCCTAGTCTTTCTTTTCTTGTGATGGTCGCCGTCACCTGTGCGTGGGGTGGAGGGATTATTTTATTGTATTTTATTTTATTTTAAGATGGGGTTGGCTGGGCGTGGTGGCTCACGCCTGTAATCCAAGCACTTTGGAGGCCAAGGCGGGCGGATCACCTGAGGTCGGGAGCTCAAGACCAGCCTGACCAACATGGTGAAACCCTGTCTTTAAAAAACAAAAAAAAACAAACAAAAACGAGGTTTCACTGTGTTACCAGGCTGGAGTGCGGTGGCATGACCTCGGCTCATTGCAACCTCTGCCCACCAGGTTCAAGCGATTCTCCTGCCTCAGTCTCCTGAGTAGCTGGGACTGCAGGCGCGTGCAGGCGAGTGACCACACACAGCTAGTTTTTTGTATGTTAGTAGAAATGGGGTTTCACCATGTTGGCCAGGTTGGTCTCGATCTCCTGACCTTCTGATCCACCCACCTTGGCCTCCCAAAGTGCTGGGATTACAGGCGTGAGTCACTGTGCTCAGCTGGGTAGAGGGTTTTTTTTTTATTTTTTTTATTTTTTTATGTTTGAGACAAAGTCTCGCTCTGTTCTCCAGGCCTGAGTGCAGTGGTGTGATCTTGGCTCACTGCAACCTTCAACTCCCTGGTTCAAGCGATTCTCCTGCCTCAGCCTCCCGAGTTGCTGGGATTACAGACATGTGCCACTACACCCAGCTAATTTTTGTATTTTTAGTAGAAACGAGATTTGACCATGTTGGATGGTCTCGATCTCTTGAGCTTGTGATTCACCTGCCTTGGCTTCCCAAAGTGTTGGAATTACCGGTGTGAGCCACTGTGCCCGGGCGAGTTCTGTTTTTTAAATAGGGAGATCGTAAACTACATGTTTATTTGGGTGTGTCTCAAACTTGACTGCATAAAAATCCCCCAAGGATCCTGTTAGATGAGCTCCTGACTCAGTCAGTGGAGTGGGGCCAGTCTTTTTTCTAAGGAATTTGCAGGTGCTGCTGCTTGTTGCTGTTCCATGGCCGGCAGGGTGAGACCAAGCGGGGTTGATGTGGGTGGGAATCAGCTGGCAGAGGAAGTGGATGGCTTGGGAGTTCTCTCTAATCTGTCTTTCTGCTCATGGGCCTGGCTGGTCATTGGTGCCACCTATTAGGATTAAGTTAAAATGGTCACGTGACCTTTTCTGTCAGCCAATATTCATGGCTTAAACGTGTTCTCCTCAGTATGCAGCTCTGTCCAGTTAGCAATTTAGCTGTGACATGAAACACATGATAGACCTATCTTTGTTAACTCTTGTGAGATTATACTACAGTTTGAATTAGTATAAAATTGCTTTTCTTAAATTACTATTTTTTTTTTTGAGACGGAGTCTTGCTTCGTCACCCAGGCTGAAATGCAGTGGCTGACTGCAACCTCCGCCTCCTGGGTTCAAGTGATTCTCCTGCCTCAGCCTTCCGAGTAGCTGAGACTACAGGCATGTGTCACCATGTCTGGCTAATTTTTGTATTTTTAGTAGAGATGGGGTTTCTCCACGTTGTCCAGGCTGGTCTTGAACTCCTGACCTCAGGTGATCCACCTGCCTTGGCCTCCCAAAGTACTGGGATTACAGGCATGAACCACCAGCTGGCCTAAAATTGGTTTTTATATCAGAAATGGGTTGAAGTGGCTTTTAGCAGATGATTATATCTTACTCTAATTCCAGTGACACTAACGTGCATAACTGTGCATAAGGAAGTGTTTGCTAAGCTAAGAATATTAGGTTTTAGAAGAGTCGGGGTGTGATTAAGAAAGCTGAGTTTGGCCGGGTGCAGTGGGTCACGCCTGTAATCCCAGCTCTTTGGGAGGCTGAGGTGGGTGGATCACGGGGTCAGGAGTTCGAGACCATCCTGACCAATAAGGTGAAACCCTGTCTCTATTAAAAATACAAAAATTAGCTGGGTGTGGTGGCTCTCGCCTGTAATCCCAGCTGCTCAGGAGGCTGAGGCAGATGCATCTCTTGAACCCAGGAGGCGGTTGCAGTGAGCTGAAATCGAGCCACTGTACTCCAGCCTGGGGAACAGAGCGAGACTCCATCTCAAAAAAAAAAAAAAAAAAAAAAAAAAAAAAAAAAACCCCAAAAATAAAAAAGAAAGCTGTGGTTATTTGGGGAGGGATTTGATTTTTAAACAGGAAAGGCGGGTTGCAGCGG
>CAUYLG010030013.1:0-12277 GCA_963573385.1 Cacajao melanocephalus
GACCTGCTTTCAGTTCTTTTGGGGCACATGCCTGGTAGTGGAATTGCTGGATCCCATGGTAGTTCCATAGTTAACTTTTTGAGGAATCAAGATCGTGTTTTTCACGGCGGCTGCACCATTTCACGTTCCCACCAGCAGCGCACAAGGGTTCCCATTTCTCCGGTTCTGACAACACTGATTGTTTTCTTTTCTTTCATAGCCATCCTAGTGTGTGTGAATGATACTCACTGTGGTTTTGATAAGCTTTTCCCTTTACGCATTTTCTTCATGTGCTCATTAGCCATTTGGATGTCTTCCTTGAAGAAATGTCTGTCATGTCCTTTGCCCTTTTTTAAATTGGGTTGCTTGTTTTTTGTTATTGAGTTGCAGGACTTTTTCATGTGTTCTGGATAATAATTCCTGATGGCATTGCAGATGTTCTCTCCGATTCTATGGCATGCCTTTTCACTCTTCTAACTATGTCCTTTGATGCACACAAATTTTAGTTTTTAGAAAATTTTCTTTGTAGGGATAGGGTCTTGCTATGTTACTCAGACTTGTCTTGAACTTCTGGCCTCAAGTGATCCTTCCCTCTTGGCCTCCCAAAGTGCTGGAATTACAGATGTGAGCCACCACACCTGGCCCAGAAATTTTAATCTTTTTTTTTTTTTTTTTTTTGAGACAGAGTCTCACTCTTGTCACCAGGCGCCAGGCTTGAGTGCAGGGGCGTGAGCTCAGCTTACTGCAACCTCTGCCTCCCAGGTTCAAGCAAGGCTCCTGCCTCAGCCTCTCAAGTGGCTGGGACTGCAGGCGTGCGCCACCACACCCAGCTAATTTTATTTTATTTTTTTGTAGAGACAGGGTTTCACTATGTTGGCCAGGATGGTCTTGATCTCTTGACCTCGTGATCCGCCCGCCTTGGCTTCCCAAAGTGCTGGGATTACAGGCGTGCGCCACCGTGCCCAGCCAACATTTTAATTTTGATTAAGTCCAATTTGTCTGTTTTTTTTTTTTTTTTTTTTTTTTTTTGCCTGTGGTTTTGGTTTCATATCTAAGAAATAATTGCCAGATCCAGTGTTGGGGAGCTTCCACCTGTGTTTCGTCCTAAGAGTTTTATGGTTTTAGGTTTTGCAGTTAGGTCTGTGTTCAGTCTTGGGTTAATGTTTATATACGGTTTAGAAAAGGGTCCAGCTTCATTCTTTTTCATGTGGTCATTCAGTTCTCCCAAGTACCATTTGCGGAAGAATGCCCTGTCTTTTAACACTTTTCGCTATGTGTTGGACCTACTGCCTGCACAATAAAATGAGGTTAAATTGAATTGCATTTGAAGTTAACTATCACAGGTCTGTAGGGGCTGGGGAGGCAGGGAGTGAAGGTTTCGCTGCGTCTGTGCGTTCTGCAGTGGAGGAAGTGCTGGGAGTTTGCTTTTGGTGTCACAGCCTTGCCCTGCAGGTTGAGACTAAAGGTAGATTTAGGAGATCACGGAGACTGAGTAAAAGAGCATTTTAACACATAACACAGATACCTACTGTGGAATAAATCCCATTTGGGGATGTCGCAAATTGTAGCTGTGATAAACTGGGAAAGCAGTTTTTGAGAGGTTTTAATGCTGCCCATTTTGGATATTTTTTAGCTTAGTAAATTTATTACCTAAGTTGGGGGTTGGAACATTTTTTCTGCAAAGAACCAGCTAGAAAATGTTTCAGGTTTTGTGGACTACATGTGGTCACTGCCCCTCCTCCTTCCTTCTTATGTTTAGCCTGTGAACGCTCTTCTTAGCCTGTGGGTGCTGACCTAACCCATCCGAGGGCAGCGAGGCACACATGTCTTAGTGCCAGGGGCTTCTGTGAGGACTGTCCTGCTGTTTCCACCTGAGACTTTCTCTTCTCTCCATTGTGTCTCATCTTTCAGTTGTGGGGAGTAAATGGGGAGGAGAACTGTGATTTTGGTTGCATGTATTTCAATGACCATCTGCTTATGCAGTTGTAGTTATTCACTGTCTTTGTTTTGAAGCATGCAGCCAGTAAAGACCCCAGAGAAGTTCGAGAAGCTAGAGATCATAAGGAACCAAAAGAGGAGATCAACAAAAACATTTCTGACTTTGGACGACAGCAGCTTTTACCCCCCTTCCCATCCCTTCATCCATCGCTACCTCAGAACCAATGCTACGTGGCCACCGCCAAATCACAGACAGGTAAAAGGGAGACCCAGCACTGCCTTTGCTCTTCGAGTGTGTGTGTCGGGCCTGCGCCTCGCCAGGTGAGACTTGCATGTGGCTGTAAGTGCCTGTGCTGCTCTTGCTGAGTGACTGTTGCTGTCAGCAGCCCTTCTGCAGAGCTCACCCCTGTGCCTAAGGAGCTGCAGCTGCCCTCTGCTCCAAAGCCTTGTCTAATGCGCCGTTGATTTCCTAGCTTGTTTGCACTCTCAAGATGAAGATTCTTCTCTTTACTAGAATCTTACTAACTTGGTGTGTTTGGGGAGAAGACCTGGACTGGGAAGCTTTCCTGGTGTGTAGGTGAAGTGCCATTGGAGATGCTGAGGTGTGCTGGAAAGCCTGTGGCCCAGGGTGAGGCCCGCTGCCCACTCCAGCTGCTCTGCCGCCAGCCACTCGCCCCGGGCGGGCTCCTCACTCTCCTGGGCTAGCAGCTTCTATGTGCAGTTCGGGGAGTGGATGGATGCTTGCTTCCTTACTGGGCACCTTTTATGGGAGGTGCTGGGTGGGCACCGGCACCTCAGCGTGAGGAACGTGTCGGAGCTCCCTGGGCTTTCACCCTCCTCAGCTTCCGAATGGGATGCGTGTTTGTTGCCATCCCAGAGAGATGCCAGGTCCTTCCTGTCAGCCCTGCTGAATGCTGGGGGTCAGCCTGAAAGGCTTCACTTGGGGATAATCACCTAGCTACAGGTGTCTGTCTTTTTCTGGACCTTAAAAATATTTTTTATTAAAGTATTTTCAGACTTCCAGCAAACTTGCAAAAATTCTACAAAGGAGTCCTGTGTGCCCTTGACTCATTTTACCACATGGCACGACCACACCTCCTGCCCCCCATGTGTAACCTTTTTTCCTGAGACATGAACATAAGTCGTAGACATTGTGCGCCTTTACCCCTGAAAACTGATGTTATTTCCTAAAAATAACTGTAGCGTCCCCAGAAACGAAGACATTCTCTAGGTAATGACAGCACAGACATCCCGGCAGGGGTCTTGGGTAACTGCAGCGCAGACATCCCAGGAGGAACTGTGCCGCCACGCTGCTCCCACCTCAGTTTCTGCTCAGCATTGCCCATGCCCTGCTGTCCTCCAGGGTCCTGGAGTCTCGGCCACCTAGTTGCTGTGTCCTGTTAGTTCCCTTTAATCGGAAACATTCTCAGCCTTCTTTGTCTTTCTTCACATGGCGTTTTGAGGAGTACAGGCCAGCTGTTTTGGAGAACGTGTGTGATGTGGGTTTGCCCAGTGTTTCCCAGGATTGGGTGCCAGTCGTGGCGCGATGCATCTGACTGGCAGGTGATCTTAGGAATTGAATTTGGGTGGCCCATTGTCCTGTTCGGCTGCTGGAGTCTGCAGACCCCACCATCATAAAGTTACTGCTCCCTAGATTGCAGGCTTGTCTCGTGGGGACGGACCCCAGGCGTTGCGGGTGCCCCCATGAGGGGCTTCAGCGTCTGCTGTGACACACGCTCAACTAGTGCTGCCTGCTGGGTGCCCAATGGTGGTGTCCTAACTCCATCATTTCCTCTCTCGAGTATTTCAGCTGCTACGGTGAGGAGGTGCTTCACTTTCCTGTCCATCCACACAGGTATCTGTCCATTTATTTAAAAAAAAAAAAGAGAGAGATGGGGGTCTCACCATGTTGCCCAGGCTGGTCTTGAACTCTTGAACTCAAGCAGTCCTCCTCCTTTGGCCTCCCAAAGTGCTAGGATTACAGGCATGGCCACCACCCCCAGCCTGTCTATTTATTTTTAAGTACTGACTCATGGACTCTTATTTGAGCATCTGGACTATAATCTATTCCTATCATTATTTATTTTGTTGCTCAAATTGTCCCAAGTTTGTCCATTGGTGTCCCCCTTAGGCTGGTGCTGAGTCCTGGGGCGTGGCCCACCTCTTCATCGAGACCTTCCTGATTTACCCGATGGTCTGGCTCACCTTGCCTTGTCCTTCCCTGTGCCGGAACCAGCTCTTTCTCCGGGGAGCTCTGGTTCTTTTCATTGGAAGTTAGAAAACAAAATCAGTCATTATCTGTTCCCCTTACTGTTAACTTTTTTGCTATTTGAGTTAATTTTATTTGTTTGAAACAGTTAAACTTGGTGTTTTGCAAAAGTGTGGCGTTATGCTCACGTATGTTAGGGCTTACAAGTAATATCTGAAGTGTTGTTAAACTGTTGAGATTTTCTTTTCTTACTTTAGCTTTGTTGTATCATCACCTTTTAAAAGAGCTTTCTAAAACAAAGTACCCAGTGTGTTTAGCAGGCCCCAGTTCACTCTTCCACAGCCCCCTTCCTCTACCACCCCTTCCTTATTCGTAAACTGGAAGTGGGTGTTCCGCCAGTGTGTTAGCCTAGGGCAGTGTGTAAAACAGCCTGGAGCCATGGAAGAGCTGTCAGTAGCTAGCTGCCTGCTTTGTCCAGGGTTACAGGTGCTCCCTCAGCTTCAGCTGCTCACGTGTTGTCACCCAGGGCTTGCCCCACCTTCCAGGGTGGGCATAGAAGTTGAGGTTTTGTGCCAGAACTGTTTCCTAAGAGGAGCATGGTACCCACAGCTGCCTTGTCTTGTGATGGTCGTCAGTGCATCTTTCAACATCGCTGGAAAGACAGGAGTGCAGATGTAGGAGTCCCCTGTCAAGTGTCCTGGGACAGGGGGTGCAGAGTCCACTTACTGGGATGGCAGAGAGAGAAAAACACCTTCTACAATGGCGTCCGCACAGAGCCGGAATCTGCGGAGGTTCTGTCCTGTTGTCACAGGAGCTGTTAAGTGTCACTTTGCCAGCCAGAAACCTCTGTGGCCACCAGCACCTCTGCTTGAGTTCACTCGCACCTGCTGGGCCCATTCTGCCCACTCGGCCCAGCAGGCTGTGCTCGGCTGGTGCTACTGGCCCAGATCCCACACCTGCCGTGGGCAAGCCAGGCGCGGGTGAGTGAGCAGGTGTGGCGTCCAGGCGCTGGCTGCTGTGGTGGGCGGATAGCTCTGGGCTCTGGCTCTGTGCAGGGCTCTGGCTGGATGAGGCATACTGCAAGCAGTCTACGCTCCAGGCGCTGGCGTCTGGATGAGGAATGTGGTGGTGCACCAAAACTCGGAGTCACCAGCAACTGTAGAGCCCCGAGGGAATGGGTGGGAGAGTGCTGCCGCTCTCTCCTTCTCGCCACCCACGGCAGGGGCTGGCTGTGTTTTCAGCGGTGTGGTCCTGCCACCTTGCTCTGGGGCTGGCCTAGCTCCGCCTCCACTAGCTGTCACGTGGGGCAGCCGCAGATACCACACCTCGGACACCACACTGCAGAGAACTCTAGTGTACAGCTCTGGCTTGAGGAATCCGGAGGTTTGGGTCCCCAAAGTGATTGCCGCTCTTCACTCCCGCAGTTCAGCGAATGGCAGCGCGTCACTGCCTGCAGCTCAGCGAGCTGGTCGGGAGCATGTTACAGCCCTTTTGCACCCACTGTGGCGGGTCCCGAGTTCTTGTTCTGTGTCCAAGAAGAATGAGGTTACATGGACAACTGGAGGGGGAGCAAGGTGGAGAAGAGTTTTATTGAGCAACAGAACAGCTCTCAGCAGAGAGGAGACCCAAAGGAGTAGCTCCTGCTGGCAGGCGGTAGTCCCTTTGTGTGGCAGAGTCGGGGATTTATATGGGCTCAGAATGGAGGAAGTGCGTGCTGATTGATCCATGGGTAGGTCTGGGAAAAACACCATTTGATTGGCTGAAAGGCATGAAGGAAGTTCGCACCCCAGGTTGTGGGTTCTACCCAGAACTGGCAGCCCAGGTTTCAGGCTTCAGGCTGCCTTTGGCTTGAAGGTCAGGTTTCACTGCAGACCTGCTCCTATCTGCCTAGGAGTTTGTCTGCCTGCTGCTGTGATCACTTTTATTTCCTCAACCCTCACTCCACTGCCTGACATTCAGTGCTGCCTCCCTGTGGGAGGGGTGTTGGAGCCAGGTCATCAAAGAAAGGCGGAGATTTCATATCTTATCTTTCTGTTAATTTTTAATTACTGTGGTGATGATCACAGATGGTTCTGTTCTTTCCCTCCTGCTGCATCTTTAAGTTTACCACAGGCAGGAAAGAAGAGCAGAGTCACATGTTAGTTCAAATGGGCATTTTACTGCTGAAGTCATAGCGGAGCCCGATGTGTGGCTGTAATTCTTAGTTTTGGATTGAGGGTGGCTGTGATTCTGTAGGACCTGCTCTGCACCTTCCACCCCTCAGTGTCAAAAATGGAAGACCTGTGCTGTGCTGGAAGGTTGGGAGCATGCGTTTGTGTGACAGCCCCAGGCAGCCGTGCTGCCTCAGAATCCCAGGCACCCAGCATTGCTTTAGGTGAGCCTTCATTCTTTCTACAGAGTGGACTGGCATCTTTGTTAGCAGCTTGTTCTGTATCTTTCCAATGTATAGAGGTTCACAGTACCAAAAACTGATTTGAGAGGATTCTAGAAAGACGATGGGGCAGGAAGACCCAGAATCAGTCTCCCTACCTCGACAACAATTTCACTGGCAGAAGCTGCTCCCACTTAGACAGCAGTTCCACTGGCAGAAGCTGTCTCTACCTATACAGCAGTTCCACTGGCAGAAGCTATTCCCACCTAGACAACAGTCCCACTGGCAGAAGCTTTTCCCACCTAGACAACAATTTCACTGGCAGAAGCTGTCCCCACCTATACAGCAGTTCCACTGGCAGAAGCTATTCCCACCTAGACAGCAGTTCCACTGGCAGAAGCTGTTCCCACCTAGACAGCAGTTCCACTGGCAGAAGCTATTCCCACCTAGACAACAGTTCACCGTCAGAAGCTGTCCCCACCTAGACAACAATTTCACTGGCAGAAGCTGTTCCCACCTAGACAGTAGTCCCACTCACAGAAGCTGTTTCCATCTAGACAACAATTGCACTGGCAGAAGCTGTTCTCACCTAGACAACAATTTCACTGGCAGAAGCTGTTCCCACCTAGGCAACAATTTCACTGGCAGAAGCTGTTCCCACCTAGGCAACAGTCCCACTGTCAGAAGCTGTCCCCACCTAGACAACTATTCCACTGGCAGAAGCTGTCCCCACCTAGACAGGAGTCCCACTGGCAGAAGCTGTCCCCACCTAGACAGCAGTCCCACTGGCAGAAGCTGTTCCCACCTAGACAACAATTCCACTGGCAGAAGCTGTTCCCACCTAGGCAACAGTCCCACTGGCAGAAGCTGCTCCCACCTAGACAACAATTCCACTGTCAGAAGCTGTCCCCACCTAGACAGCAGTCCCACTGGCAGAAGCTATTCCCAGCTAGACAACAGTTCCACTGGCAGAAGCTGTTCCCACCTAGACAGCAGTCCCACTGGCAGAAACTGTCTGATATGACTGTTTTGGAACTCTGGAGTCTGTTGAAGGTGTGCAGCTTCTAGAGGGGAGGCTTGGACAGTTAATTTCAGTTTCAGTTCTGCCGCCCACTGTCTTCCTCAGCCCTGTGGTGCAGGGTGTGCAGTGTCCCTGGAACAGTGTGCATGCAGCTTGTGGGAGCTAGAGTGGGCAAAGGGGACCTCGTCCCCCAGTAGTGAGGCTCTGTCCTCCCATCACAGAGGTGCATACAAAGAGGCCCTGTCATCACGGTTGCAAGCCTTTTTTTCCGTGTGACTGCCAGGAAATTTAAAGGGCCAGTTCTCTTTTTATCTCCCCACTTCATTTTGATTGTTTTCTCCTTTTGGGAGCCAGACATGAAAGACTAGGACATTCAAAAGCAACTGTGTATATGGGGAGAATTAGCAAGTGACTGCATGTGCCTAGGGGAAGGCACAGGCCAAGGAAAGACATGAGAAGACCTTAAGTTTAAATTTCAGGCTCACCGTCTTCACAGAGACACCCTGCAACTATAAAAAATGAGAACACCAAAAACACCCCCAACCAGTAACAACAACAAAGCAGTGAACCCTGGGGCAGGAGGAGAATCTGCTTGTCAGAGTTTCTACATTACTGGATTCAAACGTCCAGTTTTCAACAGAAAATTACAAGGCACACAAAAATACAGGAAGGTACGACACAATCAAAAGAAAAGAATAAGTCAACAGAAACTGTTCCCAGAAAAGATCTGATGGCAGATCCACCAGACAAAGACTTCAGAATAACTGTCTTAAATATGTTCAAAAACTAAAGGAAGATATGGAGGGAGTCAAGAAAATGATGTATGAACAAAATGAAAATATCAGTAAGGAGACAGAAAACCTAAAAAGGAACCAGAAGAAATTCTGGAGCTCAAAAGTACAATAAGTGAAATGAAAATTTACTAGAGGAAATCAAAGGCAGAGCTGAACAGGCAGAAGAAAGAGTTAGCAAACTTTAAGATAGGACAGTGAAAATAATCAAGTTTGAGAAACAAAAAGGCTGAAGGAAAGTGACCAGAGCCTAGGGACCTGTGGACATCATCAGGAGAACCAAATATGGATTGCGGGAGTCCAGGAAGGAGAGAGTAAAAAGAGCAAGGAGAGAATATCTGATGAAAGCCATGACTAGAAACACCAGGGAACTTGGTGAACTCCACTAAGATGAACTCAAAGAGACCCACGCTAGACACATTATACTTGAGACAGTTCTGTAGAAAGACAAAGAGAATCTTGAAAGCAGATGAGAAAAGAGACTCATCATGTACAAGGATCCTCAGTCAGATTGTTGGCAGATTTCTCATCAGAAACTTGGGGACAGAATATATCACCCTGATATATTCAGAGTGATGAAAAACTTTCCACCAAGTATCCATATCCATGGAAACTATCCTTTAAGAGCACAGGAGAAATTAAGATATTCTCAGATAAAGAAAAGCTGAGGGAATTTGTTACCACCTGACCTGGACCTGCAAGAAATACTTAAAGGAGGCTAGCAGGTTGAAAAGAAAGGACGCTAGACAGTACCTGAAGCCATATGGAGAAGTAAACATTGCAGTAAAGGTAAAGACATGGGTAATTATAAAAGCTAATATTGTAACAATGGTTTGTACCTCCACCTTTTGTTTTCTGTAAGGTCTAAGAGATGAATACGTTTAAAAAATTAGTCTGCAAGCTAGTATCATTGCAAGTTTGGTTAGTAACTCCACATTTTTCCTACGTAACTTAAGAGACTAATGCATTTAAAAGAATTGTTTATGTTTTGGGGGCACATCATGAATAAAAGTGTAATTTTGTGACATCAGCAAATGAAAGGGGTGGGAATAGATATGTAAAGGAGCAGAGTTTTCTTGTGTTATTGAAGTTAAGCTGGTATAAATTTAAATTAGAATGTTATAACTTTAGGATGTTAAATGTAATCCCCATGGTAACCGCAAAGAAAATAGCTATAGAACATACACAAAAGGAAATGAGGAAAGAATTTAAACATTTCACTATAAAAAAATCAACTAAATATAAAAGAAGACAGTAGTGCAAGAAATGAGGGACAAAAAAAGGCTGTAAGGCATGTAGGAAGCATAGCAAAATGACAGAAGTAAATTCTCAGCAGTTGCTTTAAATGTAAACAGATGAAGCTTTCCAATGAGAAGACAAAGATTGGCCGTGTTATGGTTTGGATGTGGTTTGTCCACACCAAAGCTCATCCTGAAATAAGATCCCTGATACGGCAGTGTTGGGAGGTGGGGCCCACCTGGTTGTGACTGGTGATGTGGGTGGATCCCTCGTGAGTAGATCAGTGCGCCCCCTCCAGGTGAGTGAATGCTCAGTCTCAGGGAAATACATTAGTTCCCAAGAAAGAATCTGGCTCCATTGGTTTCTTGGTTCCTCTCTTCCTCTTTCTCTCACCATGGAATCTCTTGCCCATGCCTGCTCCCTTTCCACGTTCCACCATGAGCCGAAGGCGCGTGAATCCCCCACCAAGTGTAGCTGCTCAGTATTAAATTTTCCAGCCACCAGACTCAGGACACAAACCTCTCTATCTTTTATGGCAACACTAAATGGACTAAGGCAGAATGCCTTAAAAAAAAAAAACAATACATGATCCTACTATATGCTATCTGTAAGAGACCCACTTTAGATCCAAAGACACAAATAGATTGAAAGTGTAAGGAAGAAAAAAGATAGTCCATGCAAACAGTAACCAAAGAGAGCAAGATGGCTGTTCTAGTGTCAGACTAAATAGGTCTTAAAAAAGGGTTACAAGAGACAAAGAATGACAATGTATAGTAATAAAAGTTTCAGTACAACAAGAAGGTGTAATAATTACCTGTGTAAACATTTATGAATGACAGACCATCAAGATACAGGAAGTAAAACCGATAGAACTGAAGGGCGAGATAGACACAGACAGTTCTACAGTAATAGTTGGAGACCTCAGTATAGAATAGCCATATGGAAAATAGGTAATAGAGGATTCAGCACCATACGCCAACTAGATTCAACGGACGCACAGAGCACTCTGCCCAGCAGCAGCGTGCACACTCTTCTCAGGTGCACCAGGGACATTTTCTAGGATAGACCATATGTTAGGCCACAAATTAAGTCTCAGGATTGATTTTAAAATATAGAGAATTGGGCTGGGCGTGGTGGCTCATGCCTGTAATCCCAGCACTTTGGGAGGCTGAGGCAGGTAGATCCCTTGAGATCAGGAGTTCAAGACCAGCCTGGCCAACATGGGGAAACCCTGTCTCTACTAAAAATACAAAAACTAGCCAGATGTGGTGTGGCGCGTACCTGTAGTCCCAGCTACTTGGGAAGCTGAGGCAGGAGAACCGCTTGAACCTGGGAGGTGGAGGTTGCAGTGAGCCGAGATCACACCACTGCACTCCAGCCTGGGCGACAGAATGAGCCTCCATCTCAGAAAAAAAAATAGAGATTTGGATGGGTACGGTGGCTTACACTTGTCATCCCGGCATTTTAAGAGGCCGTGGTTGGCGGGCTGCTTGAGCTCAGGAGTTCCAGAGCAGCCTGGGGAACATAGCAAAACCCTGTCTCTACAAAAAATACAAAAATTAACCAGGTGTGGTGGTGCGCACCTGTGGTCCCAGCTACCCCAGAGGCTGAGTTGGGAGGGTTGCTGGAGCCCAGAAGGCCAAGGCAGCAGGGGCCATGACTGCATCACTGCACTTGAGCCTGGGCAAAAGAGTGAGACGCTGTCTTAGAAAATGATATATGTATATATGGAAAGAGAGAGGGATTCAGAGCTTACCACAAAGCTGTAGTACTCAAAACAGTGTTATTCTGGCCTGAAGACAGACATATAGACCAGTGAACTAGAACAGACAGCACAGAAATAAACCTTTGTGTTATATGATCAGTTGATTTTTGACAAGAGTGCCAAGACCATTCAACAGGGGAAAGGACAGCTTCCCAACAAATAGTGCTGGGAAAACTGGATACCATATGCAGAAGAGTGATGCTGGACTCTTACCTCACACCACGTGCAGAAGAGTGATCCTGGACCTTTACCTCACACCACATGGAGAAGTTAGCCTAAGATGAGCCATCAACCTAATGTAAGACCTAAACATATAAAATTCTTAGGAGAAAACATAGGACAAAGGTTCCACAACATTGGATTTGGCAGTGATTTCTTGGCCATGACACCAAAAGTGTAGGTAACAACAGAAAAAGTAGACACATTGGGCTTGATGAGACTTGGTGTCTTTTGATGCACCAGTTCCCTCGTGGTGCATGCTTGTGGTCCCAGGTACTCGGGAGACTGAGGCAGGAGAATTGCTTGAACCCAGGTGGTGGAGGTGGCAATGAGCCGAGATCGGGCCACTGCACTCCAGCCTGGGAGACAGAGCAAGAGTCCATCTCAAAAAAAAAAAAAAAAAATCAGTGAAGGACTTCAATAGACATTTTTTCAAAGAAGATAAATAAGTGGCCAGTAAGCTCGTGAAAAGATGCTCAATACCACTAATCATAAGGTGAATGTGTAACAAAACTGCAATGAGATACCACCTTACACCTACTGAGGACTGTTACTATCCAAACAGAAGAAAGCATGTATTTGTGAGGATGTGGAGAACCCTTGCGCGCTGCTGGTGGGAACGTGAAATGGTGCAGCCGCCGTGAAAAACACGATCTTGATTCCTCAAAAAGTTAACTATGGAACTACCATGGGATCCAGCAATTCCACTACCAGGCATGTGCCCCAAAAGAACTGAAAGCAGGTC
>CAUYLG010030014.1:0-46586 GCA_963573385.1 Cacajao melanocephalus
ATTTTAAAAGTGACCACATAATTGGAAGTAAATCACTCCTCAGCAATTGCATAGCATTTCACAGGTTTAAGTAAAACACTGGTTGGCTGCTTGTTTGTTATTTTCATCCCTTATTCCTTCCTGTCTCCATTGTTAAGCACAGTTATTGGCATAAAAGAGGTTTTTAATACCCGTTTTTAGACTGCATTCTAGCCTGGGCAATAGAACAAGAATCCCATTCTCTCTCCCTCTTTCTCTTCCTCTTTCATTCTCTCTTACATTCTTTTTTTCTTTCTCTCTTACATTTTTTTTCTTTCTCTCTTACATTTTTTTTCTTTCTCTTACATTCTTTTTTTTTTCTTTCATTCCTCTTTTTCTTTCAAAAATAAAAAAAGAAAAAAAATAAAAGAAAATGTGGCACATATACACCATGGAATACTATGCAGCCTTAAAAAAGAATGAGTTCATGTCCTTCACAGGGATGTGGATGATGCTGGAAACCATCACTCTCGGCAAACTAACACAGAAACAGAAAACCAAATACTGCATATTCTTATTCATAAGTGGGAGTTGAACAATGGGAACACACCAGGGCCTGTTGGGGGATGGGGGGCAAGGGGAGGGAGAGCATTAGGATGAATACATCCTAATGTATTCATTGGGATGAATGCATACAGGGTTTAAAACCTAGATGATGGGTTTATTATAGGTGCAGCAAACCACCATGGCACATGTATACCTATGTAATAAACCCACATGTTCTGCACATGTATCTCAGAACTTAAAGTAAAATTTAAAAAATATACAATAGTTTCTGTTCAAATGCTGTGAACAAAATGTTACATGTTATGTTTCTTAATAGTAGCTTCCTTGACATTTGGGCAAGAAAATGCTTTATTGTGTGTGTATGACTATATTATAAACATTTGGCATTCCTGGCTCCTACCGATTCTAAGCTGATTGTCTTCTTCAGTCCTAGCTAAAAAAAAAAAAAAATCTACCATTTCCAAACAAACCCCTAGGTGGGTTCAATTTCAACTTTGGAATGACTCTTGGGGGAAATATAAAGGAGAGGACAATTCATTCTACCTGATGAAATCCAGGAAAGTCTTATAGGCCTTTTGGATAATTAATATACATCTATTTAGATGTTTAATTGGTCAGATCTTGGCTTACACATAAGCTCAAAAATTGTGTTCCTCTCAGGACAGATGATGAAGTAAATCAGCAGGTATGGATAGTAGAGACCAGGCCTGGTCAGCTGCACCATATGCAAGGTGCACATCAGGAAAGACAACCAAGCGTTCTGACCCTTTAAGTGCCACATACTGTCATCCAGGTAACTCTCAATAGTAGAGATTTTTACTAAGAGGTACTTCTTTGTCTAGAGTAAATGAAAATAGGAGGCTTATGACCCTCAATTGTATAGCAGATTCTCTTTGTTTTATGATCCTCCAGTGGGGCAGGCTTTTCCCTTGACAAGAGTCTGGAATTGTTTTTATATTCTGGGTTTAGTTTCTGGTTTTCTTCTGTCTTAATTTCCTCCATTGTCAACCTTTATGCTAAGCTGATAGTAAGAGAAGTTTCATTCTTACCTTCTTCTAAAGCAGGAAGACCATCATATGTGGCACGTACCCACAAGACAGTATGCTTCCCACGTGGCCATGTCTTGGTGATCACTAGCCTTGTCCCATTCCTGGTCTGCTGCAATCTCTAGGCACTTGGGCCTTGTCTAGAGGCACACTCACTTGTCAGAATCTTCTGGATGTGTACCATTCAGGCCTAAAAGCAACAGTCCTAATAGTCCTAACAAGAGTAGAACACAGAATAATATGCATCTCAGCCCTGGCTTCTCAGCACAAAGGGTCTTTTACCACTCCCCTCAAGTTCTTGGGTGCTACCATCATATGACTATTGACGTATTAAAGCTGAAATATTGAATTCACATGTGACTTTATGTACAGTAGTGTACCACATAACAGTGTTTTGGTCAACAGTAGACCACATATGTAACGGTTTCATAAAATTATAATGGGACTAAAAAATTCCTATCATCTAGTAACACTATAGCCATCATAATGTAGAACAGTGTGTTACTCACATGTTTGTAGTGATACTGGTGTAAATAAACCTATTGTGCTGCCAATTGTATAAAAGTATAGCACATACAATTATGTATAGTACATATACTTGATAATGATAAATGACTATGTTACTGCTTTATATATCTACTCTACTTGTTTTGTCATTATTTTAGAGTATACTCCCTTTACATATATATGAAAAAACTTAACTGTAAAACAGCCTTGGGCAGGTCCTTGAAGAGATATTCCAGAAGAAGGCATTGTATCATAGAGTTCACAGCTCCATAGCATGTTATTGCCCGTGAACACCTTCCAGTGGGACCAGGTGTGGAGGTGGATGACAGTGCCATTGATGAACACAACTGTGTAGGTTTAGGCTAATGTGTGTGTCTAGGTCTTAGTTTTTAACAAAACAGTTTAAAATTTTAAAAAATTAAAGATAGAAAAAGGTTTATAGAATAAGGCTACAAAGAAAGAAAATATTTTTTACCCTTGTGATATATTTGTGTTTTAAGTTAAGCATTATTATGAAAGAGTCAAAAAGGCCAGGCACAGTGGCTCACACTTATAATCCCAGCACTTTGAGAGGCCAAGGTGGAAAGAACACTTGAGCCCAGGAGTTTGAAACCAGCCTCAGCAACATGGTGAAACTCTGTCTCTACAAAAAAATATTTTTAAAAATTAGCCAGGCATGGTGGCATATGCCTGTAGTACTAGCTACTCAGGAGGCTGAGGTAGGAGGATCACCTGAGACTGGGCAGTCAAGGCTGCAGTGAGCCATGATTGTGCACTCCAGCCTGGGTGACAGAGTGAGACCCAGTCTCAAAAAATAAATAAATAAAGAGTCAAAAAGATTTTAAAAATTTAGTTTATAAAGTAAACAAGTTGCAGTAAGCTAAGATGTATTAGTGTAGCCTATGTATAGAGAGTTTATAAAGTCTACAGTATTATACATGTCCTAGGCCTCCGTATTCACTTACCACTCACTCATTGATACACCCAGAGCAACTTCTATGCCTGCAAGCTCCATTCGTAAGTGCCTTATACAAGTGTACCATTTTTAATTTTCTATACCATATTTTTGCTTTACCTTTTCTCTGTTGAGATATGTTTAGATACACGAATGCTTACCATTTTATTGCAGTTGCCTACAGTTTTCAGTATACCTCCGTGCTGTACAGGTTTGTAGCCTAGGAATAATAAGCTGTATGTGTAGTAGGCTATACCATCCAAGTTTGGGTAAGTATACCCTATGACATTTGCACAATGACGAAATTGCCTAAGAAGGCATTTCTCAGACATTTACCCATTGTTAAGCTATGCATGACTATATTATAAAGTATTATGTATCATATGTACTTGTAGATTGTAAAACAAATTATATATTCACACAAATGTTTAGATTTCTTTACTAACATACTTTATGACAGAAGTTCTTGGGCAATTATATTTTAGACTCAGCATAAAAATAATATGCTGAAGAGATGGAAGTATGTGTACAGATAAGCTTTTGTTTTGACTTACTTTTATCTGTATACTTTATCACAAAAATTTTGAATGCATGGACATTTCTAGGGCCTTTTAGTTTCACCCACTTTTTTCATAGATGTTTCCAGTTTATTAGAAGAAATTTCCTCTTAAAATGTGCAGAGATGATAGTAACAATGGACAACATTTTTAAAGAACTCGAGTTTGAAATGGAATCCTCTTAGAACAGCTGAGACATAACTGCAGCACATTCTATATTCTTTCACCTAGTCTTACAAACAACTTGCACATTGTTTTACAGATCTGCACAGATGGATTTTTAATTACAGCTCTTTTCTCTTCTGGTAGTTAATTTTGAGTAAACATTCTGCAATGTGAAAGAATATTCAGATAATAAGAGTTCAGGTAGAAATGAGTATCTGTGTAGGACACTGAGTGGGAGCACTTCTTCCAGTGACCTAATGAATCAAATTATGGTTGGACACTTCTTCCCCTAGGTTATTGTATCCCAAGGAAATGCCTGCAACACACTTCTATAATGACTTTCCAGTACTATACCTCCTTTTCATTTGCACTGCCAATCCTAACACTACTTATATTTTGGTGTGTATAATCTTGTTGAAACTCTTGTGACAGATGCATAAATGTTCTTCCTGGTTTTAGTCTAATATTTAACTTTAGGACTTGAAAATATTTTAGTACTACAAAAGTAGTTCATGTTTTTATATACATTTAAAAATTCATAAATACACCAGAAAATAAAGAATAGAAAAAAAATTTAATCTCAAATGTGGTGAATTTCTCTTGTTTGTCCTCCCAGGTCTATTCCTAACCATTCGCACCTTGACATAATAAGAGGCTGACCCATATGGTCTGTATCAACAGACTCCTTAGCCTGTAGCTTCTAGCTTAGCTAATCAGTGGGAGACACTGACAGAGGAGACTGAGGCTTGGGTACTTCCCTGGCTCTTCTTCTTCTACTTGACCTGAGTTGGCTGTGACCCCCCACCCCTGGCCCCCTGCCACCACCAAATGCCACAGCTCCTGGCAGGTGGTCCTCTCATCACAGCTCTCTAGGTTCCTATTGATTGCTCACTCCTCTTGTCCCTTCAGTTCTTGAGCTGATCACTATCCCTAGGTTACAACATTAACCTTGAAGTTTTTCCTAAGCTCTGCCCACAACTTTGTAAATTGCCTTTTACTCAATTCCCCCCAATTATCCAGTCATGTATTTCCTTCAAATAACCAGGAAATATTCTATCTACCACAATTTATTTCTTGCTCACACCTCAGTGTTAATTCTTTCAAATTTCTATTTTGTAAAAACATACTTTTGTTTTTACAAAAGTAAAATTATACTATAAAAATATATACACATATATAACTGATTTTATCATCAATAAATTATCAACACCAATGGGACTTAACGCATTCAAGTTCAAGACTTTTATTTATTTACTTTTAGCCATCTTGCTCACATTCATAAATGTTTAGTCAGATTTTAAAGAATTCCTCAGTATAACCATATTAGTCTTCCAGCATTATAACTCTCTATTCTTCTACATTTACTCAATGATGCTGCAAAAGTGAGTTACTCACTGTTCCTGAAATATCCTCCCCAATTCCTGCCTAATGACCTACACTTTTGCTGAAATTATTTTCACCTATCAGTTACATATCAAGTACATTCCTATCTGGCTTCAATCCACTCTGAAACTGCTCTTGCTAAATTACATACACTCACCCCTTTGCCAAACCTCAGAAGCATTAAACAAACACCTGAAGTACCTGCCCTCTCCCATCTTGAATCACTTTCTTTTTTTGTATTCTGAAATCTCACATTCCCAATTTGGGTTTTTCCCCACCTTTCTTATCCATTTGTCTTCATCTTTCCTGAAGATTGCAACTCTACCAGACCTTTAAATGTTAGACTGTCTTATAGCCTATCCTATATATTCTTACATGTATAGCTACTTATTGATCTCATGCAATTTTATAATTTTTAAGACAATACCACTTGTCTTGGTCCATTATGTGCTGCTGTAACAGCATACCACAGACTGGGTAAGTTATTAAAAATATGAATTTTTTTCTCACATTTCTGGAGGCTGGAAGTCCAAGATCAAGGCACTGGCATTTGGTGTCTAGTAAGGCTGCATCCTCTAGAAGGAGAGAACACTGTGGTGTTACATGGGGGAAGTGAGAAGGGCAAGAGGAGGTGACCTCCTTCCATCAAGCCTTTTAAAAGGGCTACTTAATCCCGTTTATGAGCGATGAACCTTCATGGCCCGATCACCTCTAAAAGGCCCCACCTCTCAATATTATCACATTGGCACACCTGAATTTTGAAGGACATAAATTCAAACCATAGCACCACTTAAACATTGTCTACTCCAAAATGTATATATCCAACCTCAATTTCTCTATGACTTAACACGTTTCTACATTCAATAGTAATAGATAGTAAGGGTTTGAAAAATAGTAAGGAAAATATTTTTAAGAGCTGATAAAAAGAAGACATGCTGAATAGTGATGGAAAGTTTGATAATATTGCCACCTGTGACAAAATGGAAAAGAGAAAGTGTATCTAATATACTCTTGTATTTGTCTGGGAAGGTTGCCAGGAAGAGTGTAGAAAGTGCTACCTAGCTTCTTATAGTTGCCTATGATAAAATATCACCAGAGGTCTGTGAACTAAAGAAAGATTTTTTTTTAATTTGGAAAAAATGTAAGAAAGCTAGATCTTGCTGGCTTTGAAAATAAGGCTATTTCTCATCCCTGATATCTTCCAGAAAGATTCTCATGGTAGGATATGACTTCAGGTCAAAGATCAAATGCAGGTTGGGGCTGTAAGATCCTCTGTTGAGACCTCAGAAACATCTAAGCCCTTGTTGACTCTTTAAGCTAATCTGTGTCCTTCTAAGAATCTTAATGGCATGCTCTAAAGACCCTCTGTTTTCTAAAAGCCAAAGCTTTTAAAATCATAAGGTTTCTCACAGAAACTTCAGAAACCTCCAGAGAAAGAGTTAACTGGAAGAGATTTATCAGTGTGGATTTTGTCTAATTCAGTAGTTCATAATTTGATACAAAGAAAGACCACATGTTGATTTTAACAAACTTAATGAGATACAGTTCACATACCATACAAATTAAAGTGTATAATATAATGTTCTTAGCATATTCACAAGTGCTTTCAAACCTCACCATAATCAATTTTAGAAGGTTTTAATCATCTCAAAAAGAAATCCTGTATCCTTTAGTATCACCTTACATATTCCTATCCCCTCAGCCATAAGCAACCACCAGTCCAACTTCTGTCTCTACATGACATTTCATATGAATGGCCTTAGATAATATGTGGTCTCTTGTGACTAGTCTCTTTTCTTAGTGTAATGTTTTCAAGGTTCATTCATGTTGAGACATGGTCAGTTCTTCATTCTTTTCAATGGCTAAATAATATTCCATTTTATGGATATACTACATTTTCTTCATTCACTTGTAAGTTAGCAGACCTATGCATTGCCTCTACCTTTTGGTTATTGTAAATAACACTACTACAGACATTTCATACACAAGTTTTTGTGTGGACATAAGGTTTTATTTCTCTTGGGAATATATCTGGGAGAATTTTTGGATCATAGGGTTTTTCTATATTTAATAGTTTGAGTAACTGCAATATTATTTTCCAAAATGATCCCAGCATTTTACATACCTATCAGTATATGAAGGCTTCAATTTTTCCCCATCCTCACCAACACTTTTTCTTATCATACTTTTTAATTCTAGCCATCCTAGTGGGTGAAGAGTAATATCTCATTGATATTTCATTTGTATTTTCATGATGACTCCCACAATGTGCTTGAAGAAATTATATCAGCTTAGACTGAAAGGGACAGGGATGGTGCAAAGTGAAGAGGTTTTGGACACTTAACCTACAATAATTAGGAAATAGGCCAAGAAAACTACTCAGCTATAACATGGGCTATTTTTTTTCTAGAAAAGGAAGGATGATTCAGAGGATGGAACCAAAAACTCAGAAGGCACAGCTAAGAGACACAGAGACTTATTAACAGGGAGCAGGACTGGGCCCTGATCAAGAAAATGACAACATCTGTCTATTTAGATTTTGAAATTACAATAGGCCAGTGATTGCTACATGACTCCTACATTCCCCCCTTACGAATGGGAGTGTTCACTGCAGTTTTTCTATCCTTGCATCAGCAGTGTCTGTTGGGTGTATATGGGGCAGATGATTTGTCTCTTTAGTTCCATCAAATGATGCCATCTTTGAATCTGTAGACATAAAAACATGCCATCTGAATATCACTAAGTGATTCTCATTAATGCTATGTGGAGTAAAATTGCCAAGCCAAACCCAACCTTAATTTCTGACTCATCAAATAATGTCTTTCAATCAAGAGGGACTGTATTTGAGAAGTTTTGCCCAAGGAACCTCACCCATGCCTGAACTTGGTTTAGATCCCATAATGATGGACTTAATTGTGATGCTGTAATAGTATGATATTTTAGAGGATTGTGGGAGGTATAAATGTAATTTGACATGTAGGAAATATGTAAATAATTGTGGCCAGAGGAATTGTGGTAGGCTGGAGATGGCTATAACATCGTTGCTACTTCTCTTATTGATGGGTGCAATCTAATTTTCCTTCTCTTGAATCTGGACTGAAATTAGTCATTTGTTTTACCAGTAAAAAAGGTGGACGAGATGTCTAAGTCTTTTGAGGCCAGGTGATAAGAAATATTGTAGCTTTCTTTTAATCTCTTGGAACACTTGCTATTAAAGTCTTGAGCCACTATGTGAGAAATCCAACCATACTGCTAGTGAGACCATACAGAATGATCTTATGGAGAGGGAGAGGCTTTCAAACCATCCCTGTGAAGGTGCTGGGCATTTGAATGATGCCATCTTTGACTCTGTAGACATGCAAACATGCCATCTGAATATCACTAAGTGATCCTCATTAATGTTATGTGGAGTAAAATTGCCAAGTCAAACCCAACCTTAATTTCTGACTCACAAAATAATATAATATAATAATATAATATAATGTGTTTTTATAGGCAATTTTTACATACAACAACAGAAGTATTCTTTAAAAGTGTGAATCGTAATTAGACTACACCCATTTAAAAACCATAAGGTGGCTTCCCATTCCTTTTAGCATAAAATACAAACACTTTTCCATGGCATATGATGCTGCCCATGATCTAACCCTTTTGGTATACCACTCTCCAACTGTTTTACCATTGCCTTCTTTTTATTTTTTGAGATTATCAGGATCTTTGCATTTCCTGTTTCTTATCTGGCAGCTTCCCCTGACTCCACTCTTCACATCTATGGGTCCTTCTGATCATTCTATTTTCTACTCAAATATCTCCTGCTCCAAGTAGCCTTCCTTGTCACTTTACCTACAGTAATACCACCTGTACCACCACATTTACCCTTAACAGTCATATTAACCTTATTGATTTGTTTCTTCCACATCAATTACATATTCTGTATTTATAATGTTAATTGATTTTCTAGGTTTTTGGCCGAAATCTAAATTTCATGCAAAGTCTGTTCTATACATCAATATACCTTCAGTACTTACTCAGTTCTAGACTATGATAAATGCTCAAAAATATTTTTGAAATAAATGGATAAATGATTATCCTATATTTACATGTCAAACAACTTTAAGGTATTGATCAAATATCCCTCATTGGCTTGGAGATCACAATGGCAGGAAATTATCAGTGTTTGTGGTCAGTCCTCTACTTTCTCCCTGAATTATTCATAAACATGCCAACAGGGATATACAAATCTTAACAGATCAGAAAGTTTATGTTTATCACTGGCCTTTGACTTCAATTAATTGACAATTATCAAGGCTTAGATGATACCTGACATAAAATACAGGAGACCTATGAACACTCTAACCTTTGAGACATGGATCCAAAGTATCCAAAGGAGGCTAATCTTTATATTCAGGACCATAGAGTTTGTATAACTAATGCTCCAAGTTGTCATGGGAGTCAGGATGCACCTGAAATTTTTACAGGACAATTGGAGATGTTGTTTATCAAAAGATAAGGACCAGAGTTAGGACCTCAGGAAAAAGATTACAAATGTTCATTATTATCGTGAAAAAGCAGGGTAGACAGAAGAAAGGGGTCAGGGCATTTAGGGTTTAATTCAGACACTGGAGAAGACTGGTCTATGTGAAATTAAGAAACTTTTATCCTTAAAGCTGGCCTTTGAATCTCACAATGTCTGCTCCTCTGATGGCAGTAGGTATACTGAGAGAATTTACAGATTTTACAGATACTACTCTCTTTCTGACTCTACCCTGGGACTTTAAACAGAAGACTGGTGTCAGTAAGAGCACTCCCTCACCTAAGTTGGGACCATGGGAGTTATGCAAACTATTCCTTATCCAAACTATTATACCCATCCAACAATCAACAGTTTCTACCAATTCTCTCTCCTAAATCTTTCTCAAGGTTGTTCTCTCCTTATTTTGTATTTTTCCATCACTGAGATTCAGATCTTTGTCCTCTGTCTCCTGTAGTATTGTAAACTGCCTCCTAACCAGGCAGCCTCAAAGATACGCTTCACTTAGTTGTCAGAATGATCAAAATATATCTACGCATTTTACTTCCTTTCAAAAGGCTTTCAGTAGTTTCTCATTGCATAAAATATACTTTCACATCAAATGTAAGACATTTTATGACTTGTAAACGTCACCTATTTCCACTTCTTCTCACCCCACATTTAATGCTTCATAAATGTAGAATGATGTGCAATTTCCCGAACACCTGCTATTTTATTCCTATGTGCTATTGATAATGCAAATTCTAATACCTGGAACACCTTTCCACTGCCCTACCTTGCTTAATCTAGTCATGTTGTAAGACCAAGTTTTAGTGCTTTATTCTCCAGAAAGTGTTATTCTATAATTGTGGCTGGGAAAAGGTCTCTTTCTTTAGGCATACTATTCCTCATTGCACTTACCATGTTGTAAGTACCAAATTACTTCTAGACAGGTAAACACGTATGTGTTTTATTTTTTGGTTTTGTTGCTGTTGTTTGTTTGCTTGTTGTCTTGTAAGTTGACAGAGCTAGCTGTGACTTCATTTTGGAAAATAATAAATAAATAAAATTAATTGATTTTTAGTTGGAGGCATGGGCAAGAGAGACGGAACTCCCCCCAAGGGTGGGCTGAGAGCTAGGGCTGGGCCTCAGATGGGTCTCCTATTACCTATTCGCACCTGTACAGCTGCCTCACTCACAAGCTCTGGAACAGCCACAAGAAGGGATAGGATGGGAGGGACTACAGAGGCAGTTCACTTGGGCAGGACATCAGAGGACTCAGACACCAGCTTCCCATCTCAGGTCTTGATCTCATCACAACGCAGGATCCTGGAGGAGCTGGTGTGGCTGAAGGAGCTGAAGCGCCCACTGGAGCCAAAGTTAGACTGGAAGGAGTCCAGGCCATGGCTGAGGTCAGAGCTTGTGAGCTCAGCCCACCTGAGTAGCCTCTGGTGGTCTTCGTGTGGATATTCATGTTCCGCATTCCAGATTCCAGCCAGCTCTCCTTGCCCTCCAGCAGCATCCTGTAGGTGGTGATCTCAATGTCCAGGACCAGCCAGACCTTCATCAGCTCCTGCTACCCTCGCAGCTGTAGGGCACGTCCTTCCTGGCTTGCTGCAGACAGCCTCCAGCTCCACCAGCTTGGCACTGGCGTCCTTAATGACCACCTCCCCCACGCTGCAAGGTCTCCGTGACAGCAGCCTCCAAGAAGCCCTCTGGCTTCTGAGCCCCTCAGTCTCAGCCTAGAGCCAGCTGATGTTCTAGTTTGTCTCGGAGATCTCCTTTGAATGCCACAGATCATCCCGATGCTCCCCAGCCAGCATCCGCAGCTCCTCACACTTGATCTGGTGTAAGCTCTCAGCCTCGCCGGGCTGTGGCTGGCCATCTCTGCTACTAAGCACGGACTTGGAGATGATGCTGTTCACATCCAGGGAGCTGCTGTTGTCCATGGACAGGACTACAAATGTGTCTGAAGTCTGATGCTGCAACTCAAAGATCTCCTCTTCATACAGCTGCCTGAGGAAGTTGATCTCTCCAGTCAAGCCCTTCCAGGTGAGACTCCAGCTCTACTTTGTTCATATAAGCTTCATCCACATCTTTCTCGATGAGAAGAAATTCACTTTCCATCTCCGTATACATGTTGATCTCATCCTTACATTTACTCAAAGTCCTCCACCAGCCCCTGTATGTTGCCAAGCTCTGCCTCCAGCTTCAACTTCTTCTAGCCCAGTGGGGTCCACCTCCAGCTTAAGGGGCTCAGCAGGCTCTGGCTCACCATGACAGCTGTTGTGCCCCCACACCACCGGACCCAGCATAGCCTCCACCCAAAACCAACCCAGGGCCCTGTCATCCTAGAAGGTGCTGCTGCTGCTGTCCATCCAAGAGAAGCTGGAGGAGCCAGTGTGGGCTCCAGGCCCACTCCTGTAGGAGCCGCTGCTGAAAGTCCCGGACCAGAGGTGGACACCTTGTAGGACTTCTTGGTCACCCTGATGGATGTAGTGGAGGCTGGAGTGAAGGCAGATGGGCTAAATCTGACGGTGATTGGAGAAGGAATGAAGAAACTGCTTCTAGGTGGGGACACATATGTTTTATACAATATACTAAGTATTTAGAGGTCAGACAATGGCTTTTTTCTTTAAATCAGCACAATACCTGACACTAAATAAGTGCTCAGGAAATCATAATGTTGAACTGAACTGTCTCCATCAACATTGAGAAAAGAGTACCCTAGGTTCTGTGTCTCTCTGACGTGCAAGATGCATGACTAAAGGATAGGAGGACCTTGCCAAGGTCACAAGGGATTTACAATATCTCTACAGTTCTGCTGTACATAAGTGGGAAGGAGGATATACTCTCCACTACTCAAAGGGGAAACTCAGGCAGCTATGTTCTGCCTGTTCTCAAAATATCCACACGATTTTGAGTGCCTAGTATGCGTCAAGTCTCTTGCATATACTATTAAACTTTCTCTACTTTTAATGATTTTTATTATAAGATATTAAAACAAGAGAAACTCAAAATGGAAAGTGCCTAAAACCCCATTATTTATTTATTTTCTGTGTTTCAGTTTTTCCTTGTTACCTTTCACTCCGTGTTCTGTATTTTCTATTTAAAAATTCGCCAGAATATTATCGATACTCTATATTTTCACTTAACAACATATTTTAAATACCTTTCATTTTATTAAAAAAAATTTCTATGTGTCTCAACCCTCACTTCTCTCTCTCTCCATTATACTGAGGTAAAAAGGACAGTTGGATTCTAAGTCTTACTCCCAGATGCCAGAGACAGTTGTTTCAATATTTGCTTTGAATTGGTAGTTCCTGTATTCCAGCAAACCTCTCCTCATCCTTTCTAGTCTTATGGTGATAATGTAAATGATAGTAAGTCATTCTCCAAGAAAAACATTTAGTTGATATGATGTGCAACAACATTTTTTTTTGTTGTCATGGTTGTTTTTTTTAACAGGTTCCCTATCAATTCAGACCTATGGAACTGCAATTGTTAACACATTAATTGCAATGCTTAGAATTAAAGGACACTGTGTTTAATCGCTACAAATAAATATTACATTATGCCAAAGGAGACTATTTGTTTTTAATGTGCATTAAAATATAGATAAACTTCCAGCTAAATCATGTGGTCTTGGTGTTAAGATCTGATCTCCTAAAAGATGGCAAACAATCCAGTTTTCAAATTTTCACCCTTGTACAGAGTCTACACAACGTAGACCCTTTAGTGGTAGGGTTTGTTAAAAAAAATTGATGCAAAGTTCCAGCTTAAGCTTGGTTGTCCTGCCCAAATCTTCTAGCTCAGTAGCAATGTTGATGTCATTAGGCTGATGGTCATGGTTTGATATAGGTTAAGTGCATAGATCCCGGAAACAGAGGCCTTGAGTCTACATCTATATGGGAAAATCTATTGTATCTTTCAATACAGTTTTCCAACTGTAACTTGTGGGAAATTTATTCCTGCATCATAGGATTGCTAAGAAAATGAAATGAAATAACATAATGGTTTTGGAATCAGACTTTCTGGATTCAAATACTTACTGGTCCCACATTTAACTTTATGACTTTGGACATTCTACTTAATGTCTCTGTGCCCACATGATTTATTTGTGAAATACAAATAGTGGCATCACTTCATAGGGTTATTGTGCAGAATAAATGAATTAATATATGTAACATGCTTAGAACAAGGCCTGACACGAAGTAGGTAAAAGTTGTTGTTTGTGAAATAAAGGAAAAATGCTTGGCATCTACAAGAATTTAATAACAGTGATAATTATTAATATTATTATTACTGATTTCTAGGTGTCTCCAAATTGGTCTACAAGTATTTAAAAGTGAAAGTTAGAGCAAATAAATGTAATTTGATTTTAAGCAATCAGCTAAGCAGTATTTGATAGGTCCTAAGTGTGATACTGATAATGAAAACCTTATAGGTTGTTTGAAATATTCTTGATCCTAAGAATATGTTCTGAAAGTTGCCTTTCTTAGTGCCTCCTTTACATCTCTGTTCCTCAGATTGTAGAAAAAGGGATTCAATATAGGGATTACCACTGTGTAGGACAGAGATATCAATCTATTCTGGCTAGTTGAGTAGCTGGACTTGGGCATCACATAAATGAAGGTAATTGTTCCATAGTAGAGAGTAACCACTGTGAGGTTGGAGGAGCAGGTGGAGAAGGTCTTGTGGCGCCCCTCGGCAGAGCGCATCTTCAGGATGGTGATGAGGATGTAGATGTAGGAAATAGCTATGACAAATGCTGTGACCACAATGATAGAGCCAGAAAAGATGGAAGAGATCATTTCAGGAATAGAGATATCTGAGCAGGAAAGTTTCAGCAAAGGAGAAATATCACAGAAAAAATGATCTATCTGATTTGGTCCACAGAAAGACAAGCTCAATAAACAACTAGAAAATGTTGAGGTATTCACACATCCACCCAGGTAGCAAGCCCCCACTAAGAGGATGCGGATTCTGGGGGACATGTGGGTAGAGTATTCCAGGGGAGAGCAGATGGCCACATAGCAATCACAGGCCATGGTTGCCAGTAGGAAGCACTCAGCTGTCCCAAACATGACTACAGAACAGAGCTGGGCTTCACAGCTAGTGACGGGGAGGGCTGTTTCATGCCTTAGGAATCCCATAAGCATTATAGGTGTGACTACTGTGGAAAGCCCAATATCCGTAAAAGCCAAATGGCTGAGGAACAGGTACATGGAGGTGTGAAGCTGGGAACAGCTTCTTATTGAAATGATTATGCTGATATTGCCTATTAAGGTGACAATGTAGATTCCTAGAAATATCACAAAGAAGATGTCACGAAGTGTAGGATCCTCAGTTAACCCCAAAATGATAAACTCTGTCACTGTGGTATGGTTTCCAATCTCCATCTTCTCTGTGAATTGTTCCTGTTGAAAAAAATGTGAATATTAATTTATTACAGGATTCTATTTCACACATTCCCAGATTTCACCGGCTATTTCTCAGACTCATTCACAGTGACTTCATCCTCTGCCTGATTTGTAAATATTGATGTCCTGCAGGATTGTTCTTGTTTTTATGTCTCTTCTGCATAAAAAGAGAATAGTTCAACTTCATTCTCTGGGAAATTAGTTCCATTCTTTTCTGTATGTAGTAAATATATTAAAAGGCCTCTCATACCTATACTTCTAGACAGATCTCTCAAAGGATGTCTAGACCACAATTTCAATGCTCTATTAGGCGTCTTCGGTTGGAAATTCCACAAGTACCTCAAATCCAGCCTTCCCCATACCAAATTCATTCATTCTTTTCTTTGGCATTCTTTTCTTTCCTTCCATATTTTGTATCTGGGAAATGACACCACCATCCACCCAGTCTCTTGTGTGTGCAGCTTGCGAGCCCTCCTAGCCTTCTTCCTCTTGTTGTATCACAACTAATAAAATGTTATTGAGCCTATCTACAAGTTAACTCTCAATTTTATCTCTTTATCTCTGTTTTACTATTCCCAGCATCCCCACTTTAGTCAAGGACCTAGTCATTTTTCCTTTCTATTTTATTAACCTGTTTACTTCACTGCCTTCATTCTTGTTCACAACACATTTGTGTAAGTGATTTCTTGGTAAATAAAAAGCAGATGATTCCAAAGAGATTCGTTTCAGTCTTTCAGTACTCTCTCAAGCCTTCACAATGAAACCTAACTTGTTAGCTCAGCATGCAGTATCCTTTGTTTTCCAGCGTATGACTCTGCTTGTCTTTCAGGATGTTTCCATTCACCACTCAACGCTGACTCAAACTTCTTGAACTATTTAGTCTTCTTAATGTACTATAGTTTCTTTGGCCTTTGCTCTGCTTTTTCTCCTGCATAGACAGCTATCACCTTGCACCGTCATTACCCTGGGTGAGTTCTACACGTCTTCCAAGATTAATCTCCCTCTAAAGCCTTCTCTGACTCCCAGGGGTGAATCAGGTAAACTTCATTTGTATCATAGACATCATGTCTAGATTACCTTCATTTATACTGGGTTGTGATTTTTGTTGTTACTTGCTTTTTAATGTTCATTCTCCTCAATGAATACACATTATCTTCCGTAACTGAGTCCTATCTCTGTATTACAAATATCGACTTCTTGTACATAATGTGCTGAAAAAAAACTTGCCCAATGAATGAATGCATGATTACAGTAATAAATAGGCTCTGTGAAACAAGAGATGAATAAAGTTTTGGTTCTCTGTCCAGAGAAAGCAGGCCTTAGAGAGAAGGAAGAAAATTAACATATTAGTTTATGGAAAGCACTGTAATAATAGTATAAGTAAAGAAAGGGCTTATTTTATTTCTAAACAAAAATTATATGAGCAGGCTGGAAGAACACTTGAAAATTCAAAAGAAATATTTCTCTCAAATCTGGCTACCATCACATACATCAACTATTAGAAATTTAGCACACGTGTTTCCAGGAATTTATCTCCTATAGATATTATTTTTAAATGCTTTTTACCATATTGTAGATAAATTTCTTTTTAAGTTTTATTTTTAATTGATAAGTAATTGCATATATTATGGAATACAATGTGAGGTTTCAATGGAACGATCATAGTGCAGATAATGTGAGCAAGGCCAGAAACTTACCAATTGGCTATTTTGCCTGCTCCTAGGAAGGAAAGCCATACATGGTACTGTAAGAAAAGCCTGAAGTCCATGGTGGGCTCCCTAATAGGGCTAATGGAAGAAAATATGGTGGTAATGTTAAAGTAATGGATATACACACGAGGGTCCGTACTGAACACCTGTGCTTATGCCAATAGCTGTTGTTACTGGGTTGTGACTACATCAACTGTCATCAACCAATCTGATTGTTAAGTATATAGATAGCTCCCTCTATCAAATGATAATGGTATGCCTTAGAATATTCTTCCTTTCTCCTGACAGAACTGGAGTGACCAGTTCAAAAGCACGGATAATGCAACTCTGATTCACTGGTGATTGTCTCCACCTGGAGACCCAATTGCCAACATATTGGAGACCTAAAAACATGTGCCCTTATAGACACTATCTGTTGCACCTATATCCCAGATTAAGTGAATAATGTCACAGATGTTTTAAATTATTTGTTAATCCAGATCCACGATATAACTGAATTAGGCTTCTTGGACTTACTCTCAAATTAGTTACACATTCTACCTACACATTGGAGCATGTTTTGCTAATAGGCATTATGATTGTAGTTATCCTCTGCTTTTTTGCTGTTGTGTATATGGTGTGTGCTTTTTATGCTGTTGTGGATATGGCCTGTATGCAAAAGCCATGGCTACGTATTATAAATTCGTATGTTTCTTTCCCTCTTACCATACTCGGGGACTTTTGTGCAAGATTCCAGAAAGAATGTAAGAGCTGAGGGACAGGGTAGAGTGTAATGTGACAGGTCCGCAACCAAGTTACTTAAAGGTGTATGTTCACCAGCTAAACCCTGAAGAAACTAAACACCCTGGAGCATAGCTGTGAACATACCAGGAAAACAGTCTCATCATCACACACACATACACACACACACACACACACACACACACACTAGGGAATGAGCCACAAAAATCAGCTTAAAAGCAGCTTAGAGATGGGTGGGAGGGTGAATCTCCAGAGGTGTCCTGCTGCCATTATACAGTTACCTCACAACACACAAAACAATTAAGATAAATACAGAGATAAATGCAATAGCTAAAACTACAAATTGTTTGAAAGAAAACACAAAAGAATGTCTCTGTGGTCTTGGGTATTTTAGCAAAGTTTTTAAGCTACAATACCCAAAGCAAAATACATAAATGAAAAATCAAAAATTAGACTTCTCAAAATTTAAAACGTTTGCTTTTCAAAAGACCCCACCAAGAAAATGAAATCAAGTCAGACTTGTAGAAAATTTTTGAAAACACCATATTAGATAAAAAGATGTATATATGAAACATAGAAAGCTTCTTACAATTCAGGAGCGAGAAGAAAAATAACCTAATTTTAAAATGTGCAAATATTTGAATAGTCATTTCACCAAAAGAAGATACATGAATGACCATGTTCAAGTAACCCACAGGAAGGCAGGGAAAAAAAGAAAAAAAAGAAACATATGAGAGAACAAATAAAAAACAAAAATAAAATGGCAAACAAGCCATAATTTGTCAGTAATTACTTTAAATTGAAATGTTTCAAATCATTAGACCTTAGGCATTTACAAATTAAAATAAGAATTTTACAAATTAATTTTAAGACTAAAGTTAATTTTTACAAATTAATTTGTAATTTTAAAATTAATTTGTAAAATTAATTTTTGAAAACAATAAAACAGCAAACAAGCCACAATATATCAGTAATTATTATAAATACAAGTGTTTCTACATCATTAGATAGACATTTATAAATTAAAATTAAAATATCATTTTCGTCTCTAATAAAACAGACTTTAAAGCAACAAAGACCATAAGAAACAAAGAAGGACATTACATGATGGTGAAAGGATCAATGCAACAAGAAGAGCTAACGATCCTAAATACATACACACCCAATACAGGAACACCCAGATACATAAAGCAGGTTCTTAATGACTTACAAAGAGACTTAGACTCCCACACAATAATAGTGGGAGACTTTAACATTATACTCTCAATATTAGACAGATCAACGATATAGAAAATTAACAAGGATATCCAGGACTTGAACTCAGACCTGGAAAAAGTAAACTTAACAAATATTTACAGAACTCTCCACCCCAAATCCACAAAACATACATTTTTCTCAGTATCACATTATACCTATTTTAAAAGTGACCACATAATTGGAAGTAAATCACTCCTGAGCAATTGCATAGCATTTCACAGGTTTAAATAAAACATTGGTTGGCTGCTTGTTTGTTATTTTCATCCCTTATTCCTTCCTGTCTCCATTGTTAAGCACAATTATTGGCATAAAAGAGGTATTTAATACCCATTTTTAGACTGCATTCTAGCCTGGGCAATAGAATAAGAATCCCGTTCTCTCTCCCTCTTTCTCTTCCTCTTTCTTTCTCTCTTACATTGTTTTTTTTTCTTTCTTTCACTCTTTCTTTCTTTCTTCTTTTCTCTCTTTTTCTTTCTTTCAAAAAATAAAAATAAAAAGATACAATCTTGTTTCCATTCTGTAGCTGTGTTTTTAAAAGGTGGTAAAATTCTTATGAGAATATAGAAAACAAACTTAAGCCTTCACATTATTTTTCTTTATTCCCAATGAAGTTACCTCTATGGAAAACACTGCTAGAAAACATAATTTATACTTTAAGATTAAAAGAGATAACTTGTTTCTTCCTTATGTGAAGTCCTGTATTAGTAAATAACTGTGAGATTAAGAACTTCAGAGAGACAAACTTCTACATGGCAAAACTCACTGTATATGTATCCTTAAAAGATACCTGACTAATGGGAAAAAATCTAATTCATAGCATGGCCAAAAATTTTCCCTAATATATAAAAAATGCCTACAAATCATTTAAAAATTTCTAACACCTAATTGAACAACAGGCAAAAAGATTTGAATAGTTTATAGAAAAGGAAATACAAGTAAATCAAGCATATAAAAAAAAAGACGCTTTCGACCTCACTCAAAATGAGAGATATAAATTAAAACTATTCAGATAGGAATGCAAAAGGATATTAAACACTCTGGTAAATAATTTGGTAGTTCATTACCAAGTTAAAAGCATACCATAAGACTTGGTATTTCTACTCCCTAAGAGCGTATTCCCCAAAATAAAAACACAGGCCCGCACCAAGACTCATACTCAAATGTTCACAGCAGCTTTATTCATAAGTCCCAAACTAGAAACAATCCAAATGTCCCCCAGCTGGTGAATGTATAAACATATCCAAACAATGGTACAGACATACAACAGAATACTACTCAGCAAAAAAAAAAAAAAAAAAAAAAAGGTATGAACTAGTGATACATGCATAGTATGAATGAATCTCAAAAGCATTACACTGAATAAACGAAGCCAGACACAACAGGCTATATACTGTATCACTATTTACAGGAATTTTTTGTTTGTTTGTTTTAGGGACTGGGGATTACAATATGACATGAGATTTGGTTGGCTGGGGACACAGATTTAAACCATATCACACCTCTAGTCCCAGCTACTCAGGAGGCTGAGGCAGGGGAATCACTGGCCCTGGAGCTCGAGGTCACAGTGAGCCATGGTCACACCACTGCACTCAACCAAATATCCATTAACACTAGGATAAATTATGGTATATTCCTTTTAGAGATGGTAAACTCCTAGGCTCAAGTGATCCTCCTGCCTTGGCCTCCCAAAGTGCTGGGATTACAGGCATTAAGCCATTGTGCCTCTGAAATTCTTGATATGGCAAAACTAGGGTGACAAAAAGCAGATCCAGGGTTGCCTAGGGCTGAGGTAGAGGAGGCACATGTAAAGGGGAATAAAGGAAATCTGGGGTGACAAAAATATTCTATGACTTGATTGTGGTGGTGACTGTAAGACTCTATATATTTGGCAGAGTGCGGTGGCACAGCACTTTTGAGAGGCTGAGGTAGGTGGATCACTTGAGGTCAGGAGTTCGAGACCAGCCTGGCCAACATGGTGAAACCCTGTCTCTACTAAAAATACAAACATTAGCCAGATGTGGTGGCTCGTGCCTGTAGTCCCAGCTACTCAGGAGGCTGATGCAGGAGAATCGCTTGAACCCAGAGGCAGAGGATGCAGTTAGCCAAGATCGTGCCACTGTACTCCAGCCTGGCGACAGAGTGAGACTCCATCTCAAAAAAAAAAAAAAAAAAAAAAAACCCACAAAAATTAGCTGGGTGTGATAGCGTGTACCTGTAGTCCTAGCTACTTGGGAGGCCAAGGCAGGAGAATCGCTTAAACCTGTGAAGCAGAGGTTACAGTAAGCCCAGATCATGCCACTACACTCCAGCTTGGGCAACAGAGCAAGATCCTGTCACCAGAAAAAAAAAAAAAGAAAAATTAGCTGGGTGTGGTGGCATATGCTTGCAGTCCCAGCTACACATGAGCCTTGAGGCAGAACTGCTCAAACCTGGGAGGCAAAGGCTGCAGTGAGCTGAGATTGCACCACTTCGCCCCAGCCTGGGTGACAAAGTGAGACTCTCGACTCTTTAAAAAAAAAAAAAAAAAAAAAAAAGATTATACATTTGTCAAAATTCACTGAATTCTATGCCAACTATTTCAAAGTGAGATTTTACCTCACTTTCAAACTAACAAGTCAGCCTACCACAATGTCATGGATACTGGCAAAATGCATGACATTCTTGAGTCAGAGACAAAGGACTTTATTACTCATAACAGTAGTCAGAGTATCAGCATTTTCTTGTGCCAGCTGCTTGAGTCCCAACTGCCACAGGGCACTGTGAAGTCAGATGACACCTGCACAGGCTGCTTCACAGGAAAGAAAAGACAGAGCTTAAGAAACCCCAAACTTGAAAAATGTGCAGGAAGCGTTCGTTGTCTGCCATTTGCTCTAGAGGGGGACATTATCTCTATTTTTGAAGACTATATAAGCAAACCTGCCCGTTGCTCCATGGCTCTGAGAGCCTACCTTCCAACATTCTTTAAAAGCTAAGTTGGCCATGTGCGGTGGCTCACACCTGAAACCCCAGCATTTTGGAAGGCGAAGGCAGGTGGATCACAAGGTCAGGAGTTCAAGACCAGCCTGGCCAAGATGGTGAAACCCCATCTCTACTAAAAATACAAAAATTAGCCGGGCATAGCGGCAGCTGCCTATAATCCCAGCTACTCGGGAGGCTGAGGCAGAGAACTGCTTGAACCCAGAAGGCAGAGGTTGCAGTGAGCTGAGATCGCACCACTGCACTCCATCCTGGGCAAAAGAGTGAGATCAGATCTTTAAAAAAAAAAAAAAAAAAGAAAAGAAGGTTAAGTTCAGAAAAAAAGGCAGCCATCAGGATTCTGCTCATAAGAAATGCAGAAATCTCAGACCCATGGGTTTCCTATCAAGTTGTAACTAAAAATTGATGACTTTTATTGTTTATAAATTAGACCTTAAAAACAAAATCTGCCCAGTACAATACAGCCAAAAGAAATGAGTGCTTAATACCTCCAAAGACATGTACAAGAATTTTATAGAAGTTTTATCCAAAAAAGATGAAAAATAAAATCAACCAAGTATCCATTAACACTAGGATAAATTATGGTACATTCAAGTAACTGAATCACAGCAATGAAAAAGAGTAACAGATGCATGCAACCTGGATGAATCTCACATTTACTACAGAATGAAAGAAATCAGACAGGCTGGATACAGTGGTTCACACCTGCAATATCAGCACTTTGGGAAGCTGAAGGGGAAGGATTGCTTGAGGCCAGGAGTTTGAAGCCAGTCTGAACAAAATAGACCCTGACTCTACAAAAATTTAAAAAGATAAAGAAGGCAAGAAAGTACACTCTGCATGATTTCTTTTATAGGAAGTTCAAAAAGAGGCAAAAGTCTACCATGTTTGGTGACAGAGGTCAGAGCAGTTTTTTGTATGTGGGGGGGAAGAGTATAAAAGGGGACATTCTGGGGTGCTGACCATGTTCTGTATCTTGACCTGGACAGTGATAAACTCACTGAGCTGTACACTTACGAGTTCTGTTTTACAGTATGTAAGTTGTACTTAGGAAAAAATGTTGTAAATAAACAAACAAACCAAAAATTATCCCAATACCATTCTTACATATTAGTGTTGGTAAAAATGTAAAAACCAAAAAGGTATCAACATGGTGTTGTGAGACTAAGCAATGAAGGTATTGTTACACACCACAGGTTATAGTGTAAATTGGCATAAGCTTTCCAATACATTGTACACTTTAAAAACTGTCAGTTTTGTTGTTTGTATGTAAATTAGACCTCAATTAAAAAAAAAGAAAAAAGCCCTACTCAAACAAGGCAGACAGCCAGTTTGGCAATATCAATCAAAATTATAACACATACCTTTGAATCTAATGATTCTGTTTTATTTTATCCTATAGATATAAATAAAACAACACCATGTACAAAGTTATTCACTGCATTGCTTTTAATAGTAAAAGGTTCAAACAACCTAATTATGATAGGACACTGGTTAAATTATGGTATACCAAAACCACGTAAAAAAACTGAGGAAGCTCTATATGTACAGAAACATAAAGTTATCTAAAATACACTGTTAAAGTACAGAACAATGCATTGCTATTATTTGTGGGCAAAACAATATACAAGAAAGCAAAACACACATTCATTTCTTTATATATGCATACAATATCTCCAGGAGGATCAAAGTTCGAATACTGGTTGTGACTGGGTATTTGAGAGATCAAGGTGGAAGGGAGACTCTCCACCATATACTCTGTAGCCTTCCAATGTTGACCATGTGAATCTTTAGTACTTATGGAAAAAATAAACATAAATTTAAAAATACTTAACGTTGGATAGGCGCAGTGGCTCATACCTATAACCCCAGGACTTTGGGAGGCCGAGATGGGTAGATAACCTGAGGTCAGGAGTTCGAAACCAGCCTGGCCAACATGGTGAAATCCCGTCTCTACTCAAAATACAAAAATTAGCAAGATGTGGTAGCGCACACCTGTGATCCCAGCTACTTATGAGGCTAAGGCAGGAGAACCACTTGAACCTGGGAGGCAGAGGTTGCAGTTAGCTAAGACTGCACCACTGCACTCCAGCCTGGGCAACAGAACAAGACTCTATTTCAAAAACAGTAATAATAAATACTTAGGCTGGGCAAGTGGCTCAAGCCTGTAATCCAGGCAGTTTGGAAAGCCGAGGCGGGCGGATCATCTGAGGTCAGGAGTTCCAGACCATCCTGGCATATATGGTGAACCCCATCTCTACTAAAAATACAAAAATTAGCTAGGCATGGTGGCGGGCACCTGTAATCCCAGGTACTCAGGAGGCTGAGGGAGGAGAATTACTTGAACCCAGAAGGTAGAGGTTGCAATGAGCAGAGATGGCCCCACTGCACTCCAGCCTGGGTGACAGAGCGAAACTCCATCTCAAAAAATAAAAATAAATAAATACTTAACGTTGAAAAACTATTGGGTACTATGCTCACTAACTGCGTGACAGTTCAATCATACTCCAAACCTCAGCATCACACAATATACCTATGTAACCTGTACATGTACTCTCTGAACCTAAAAGCTAAAATTATTAAAGACAAAATACTTGTCATTTTTTTCTCCTGAATAAAACTATTAACTCTTCTTGATGAGAAATGGTTCTATACTTGGAATACAATGTTATTTTATTAAATATACCTACTAACTTGACTTTATGCACTCCCTAACATGGGTTTTGTTAAAACAAAATTAAAAAAAAATTTTATATGTAACAGCTTTCCAGCACGCCCAGCTAATTTTTAAAAAATTTTTCTGTAAAGACAGGAGTCTCACTCTGTTGCCCAGGCAGGTCTCAAACTCCTGGCCTGAAACAATCTCCTTGGCCTCCCAAAGTGCTGGGATTATAGATGTAAGTCACTACACAAAGCCAAACGTACTATATTCTTGCAACAAAGCTGCTCTAAAACAAGAGGTCCATGAAAAAATTTACGATTACTTCAAAGCAATTAGATTTGTTTGAATAGTACCACGGAATACAAATAAAGGTAACCAGACAAAGCAACCTTTCCTAATTTTTAAAAGATTGTCATGGAGAGGTGATGAAGAAACATCTATTATGGCACTTGATTTCACAGTCCAAATCTAAGAGATGAAGACACAGTAACATTATATAAAATATTATATGCAATACAGTTAACTTCATTTGGGGCTTCTCTTGTTTAAAAATTGACAGAATTCACAGCACTTTGCTTATTTTTTCCCTCCTTTCCTTCTGTTGATCTAACATTTAATTTAAAATTCTATTAATAGCACTATCTCCTCACCTCTTGTAGAATTTTCTATGCATATATTATAACCATACATTGCATACACTAACCTTCCTTGAAATCTGCAGGTTGCTTGAGAAGCTTCTATGAAGCCAAAATCTAACTAGTAACCATAAATACAGGAAAGATTAATTCTTAGAATCAAATGCTGTAATCATTCCTCAACTATGGTGATTTAACACGGTAGTGTGCTGAAAGGAGCTAGACTATGTATAACAAGTATTGCTACTTTTAATGTTAAAGAAATGAAGTTTATAAATGATTTACTTAAAATAGAACAAATTCAAGATTATCCCTACAGTTGTTCATTCTCATATACTTTCATTTCCATATATTTTCTCAAGTGGGAGAAAAAGCAGTAGAGTTACAATTGATAAGTATTTAATGGTTGTGCTCTTTATAAATTATTTTTGTCACCTATGGATTGTGATTTTTGTTCATTTTCTAACTTAACCTAAGGATGGAATAAAAAGCATGAATATATTTGGATTTACAATGCATGTGAAGAAGAATGTCAATATAAACTGTATTACAATTGTAAAACAGTATACGAACTAAAATTGCCAAACAGAAGGCAAAATAATGCTTGCTGAATGAGTAAGTTGAGTGGGGATCAGGATGAGGAAAATTTCTATATATCTGTTGCAGTACAGCGTTACCGTGACTAAATCCACCAGAAGATGGTAATACCTACACTAAATTAACTAACTATTACATTAATTAGTTTTTAAATTATCCACGCTCTCTGTTCTCTTCCATTAGTATCAATTATGAGTTCACAGGATATTACACAAAATGTTTTCACATAAATTATTTCACTGTAGTCTCCTAATATCCTAAAGTATTAAGTGAGTAGGGCAGGGATTATTTATTGGAACTTTATTTAAAAAAAAAAGAAGTCAGATGAGACCAATTACTTACCCAAATCACAAAATTAGTAAGTGAAGGAGCAGGGATTTGAAGGTAAGTCCTCTGCTTCTAAATGTCATGCTTTTTCCATCGAGTTTCACTGTAAAGAGAGGAGAGTCTTTTTCAGAAGTCTGGCTTTGATAATTTTATTATATGTGTACTTTTAAAATTCCTGTCTGCTCTTAGGCTTTTGGTTTTACAGATATCCCACTTCAGGTATCTTCTGACCTTCAGAATAAAATAAACCCATAACACTTGTATAAGAGTATTCAAATATCCTAGTGCCTGTGTGTGTGTGTGTGTGTGCATGAGACAGAGTCTCACTCCCATCACCCAGGCTGGAATGCAATAGCACACAGCCTCAACTTCCTGGGTTCAGGTAATCCTCCCACCTCAACCTCCCAAGTAGCTGGGACTACAGGTGGCACCATCAAGGCTACCAATTTTTTTTTTTTTCACTTTTAGTAGAGATGGGGTTTCACCATGTTGCCCAGGTTGAGCTCAAGTGGATCTGACCACCTCAGCCTCCCAAAGTGTTGGGATTACAGGCGTGAGCCACAGTGCGCAGCCCTAGTGCTATGATTTGATATATACTTGCAAACATTATTGGCTCACCCACACCTAATGCAAACTTCCCTGATGTGAATGTAATGTCATAGAAACATGAAAGGAACATTTATGACAGAAGGAGTTCTTACAATCACATCCTTTTTCTTCTACTAGCACTAAATTAAGCCTGCTAAATGTAACCAGAGATAAAAATTCATTGTAATATTTGCTCACTTAAATTCTAGCTTAAGTACTAGTGGCTCCTCTTTGAAATAGAAGTAAACTTCGAACTTAGGCAGGGTGCTGAATCTTCCATTACTGTTTCATACACATTAAGCCTTTGATATAATTTAATGACACATAAAAATTAAATTTATAAAAAATATTTTTTAAATACCTAATGAAAACAAATGGAAAAAATGCTATGTGAAAGTGCACTATAATCCCACCAAGAGATAACTACTATGAACATTTTGGTGGATATTCTTGCAAAATTTCCTGGACATGTATTATGTAACTTTATATTGTATAAATATACACTTTCCTATTTTACAAAGATAGAATCATATAAGTGAGAAATGTTTTATAACTTTTTTCAGTTAATACTACATAGTGGACATCTTCCTAATACATAAAGAATAATTTCTTTTAGCCTTTGCTCAAATTCACCTCCTCATAGAGATCTTCCCTAACCACCGTGTGTTGCTTATGCCCCTTTCCTGTTTTTTTTTTTCTACAACACTTAACACCTTCTAAAATAGACTGGCAAACATTTTCTGTAAAGGGTCAGATAATAAATATTTTAGGCTTTGTGGGCTTTAAGTTCTCTCTTACAATTAGTTAACTCCGTTATTAAAGTGCAAAAGTGGCGGGCGCGCTGGCTCATGCCTGTAATCCCAGCACTTTGGGAGGCTGAGATGGGTGGATCACAAGGTCAGGAGTTCAAGACCAGCCTGGCCAATACGGTGAAATCCTGTCTCTACTAAAAATACAAAAAAATTAACTGGGCGTGGTGGTGCATGCCTGTAATCCCAGCTACTTGGGAGGCTGAGGCAGGAGAATTGCTTGAACCTGGGAGGCAGAGGTTGCAGCAAGCCAAGATCACACCATTGCACTCCAGCCTGGGCAACAGAGTGAAACCCCGTCTCACCCAAAAAAAAAAAAAAAAGTGCAAAAGCAGCTATACACAATATGTAAATAAGTGGTCATAGGTACATTCCCATAAAACTTTATCTACAAAATGGCTGTAAGCTGGATTTGGTTTATGCCAACCCTTGTTCTAAATACAATATAATTAACTTAATTTTCTTGCTGTTTGTTATGGGCTGAATTGTTCCCCCAAAATTATATGTTGAAGTCCTAACTCCAGTACCACAAAATGTTGCCCTATGTGGAAATAAGGCCCTTACAGATTTAATTAGATATTATAGTAGGCCTTTAGTACAGTATGACTAGTGTCTTTAAAGAGACAGAGCCAGGAAGAATGCCATGTGACAACAGAGGCAGAAGTTGGAGTTATGCAGCTGTAAATGAAGGAATGTCAAGGACTAATGGCTACTACCAGAAGCTAAGAGAGGCAAAGGAAGATTCTATCCACAGTCTCAAAAGGACTTCTAGCCTCCAAAACCTTGAGAGAATAAATTTGTTATTTTGAGCCACCCAGTTTGTGCCATGGGTTGAACATCTCAAATCTGAAAACGGAAATGCTCTAATTCCAAAATTTTTTGAGCTCCCGCATTTTGGATTTCAGATTTTAGGATCTGGGATGCTCAACTGTAAGTATACAATGCAATTTTTAAAAAATCCAAAATCCAATATACTTCTGTTACTAAGTGTTTCAGATAAGGGATACTATAACAAAGGAATGCTCTATTATAGTAGCCCTAGGAAACTAACAAATAGTTTGTGCCCCAAAATAGAGGGCAAGTGAAGAGTGGCATGGCTAGGCCCCGTGGCAGGTATGTGCTTGGCTATATCTTCTTTGGTGATGTGTCTGTTCAAACACATTGATCAACTGAGTTTCCTGTTTTCTCATTAAATGTTGAAACTTCTAAGAAGATACTCTGGGCTTTATTAGAAAATAGATTTACGCATTATTTTCTTGTATGCTTGTCTTTTCATTCTTTTAACAGTGTCTTTTGAACAGGAGACTTAATTTTAATAAAGTTCAATTCATCAATTTGTGTTTTTGATGTACCTAAGAAGTCTCTGCCGAATCTAAAATCACAAAGGGCCCAGCGCAGTGACTCACACTTGTAAATTCCAGCACTTCGGGAAGCCGAAGTGGGTAGACTGCCTGAGCTCAGGAGTTCGAGACCAGCCTGGGCGATATGGTGAAACTCTGTCTCTGCTGAAATAGAAAAAATATATATATATTAGCCAGGCATGGTAGTCCATGTCTGCAATCCCAGCTACACAAGAGGCTGAGACAAGAGAATCACTTAAACTCAGGAGGTGGAGGTTGCAGTAAGCCAAGAGCTTACTGCACTCCAGCCTGGGTGACAGAGTGAGACTCCATCTCAAAAAAAAATAAAAGATAAAAAATAAAAATAAAGTCACGAAGGTTTTTTTCTTACAATTTTTATAGTTTCAGGGTCATATAGGTCTCAATTATTTCAAGTTAATATTTATGTACAGTATCAAGCTGGAATTCGAGTTCATTTTGTAAATACAGAAAACTGTTCCAAAACTATTTGTTGAAAAAACTATCCTTTCTCAAGTGAATTGCCTTTGTGTCTTTGTTAAAAATCAGTTGTTCACATAGGTGTGGGTCTATCTGGGTACTCTTAATTCCAGGGTGGGCAAGCTTTTCATGTAACAGCTAGGGTGTAAATATTTTAGGCTTTGTGGGCCATAAGGTCTCTATTGGAGCTACCAATCTACTGTTGTGACACAAAGGCAACCAAAGAAAATACATAAACGAACAGAGTGGCTGTGTTCTAACAGTACTTTATGAAAACAAAAGGTAGGTTGACTCCTACTCTATTTGTTCCACTGATCAATTTGCTTATTTATATGCTACCGCCACACTGTCTTGATGACTGTAGCCTTATAAACCTTGAAATCAACATTCTGTGTGCACTTAAAAAGCACTGCTGTTGCTGGTAAAGTGTTACATAAATGGCCATCACATGAATTTGGTGTTGTTCAAGTCTTCCATATCCTTACTGATTTTCTGTCTACTTCTTTTATCATTGTTCAAAAAGGGATATTGAAATTCCTGAATATAACTGTGGATTTATTTCTCCTTGCAGTTCTGTCAGTTCTTGCCCTGTGTATTTTGAAACTATATTATTTGGTAAATCTTTGATAAATTGACCCTTTTATCATTAGGAAATGCCCTTTTTTACCTCTGATAATATTCTCTTCTCTAAAATCTACTTTGATATTGCTATAGGCAATTCTGTCTTCTTTTGATTAGTGTTACCATGGTATATCCTCTTCCAACCTTTTTTGTTTAATCTGTATGTTTCTTCATATTTAAGTGGCAGCTTTAGGGGGTAGGCAGAATGTGGTTGTATCCAGTCTGATCATCTCTGCTTTTCAATTGGGTGTTTAGACCATTTACATTTAATATAATTTGTGATATGATTAGGTTTAAAGCTATCAGCTTCATATTTGTTTTCCACTTGACTATTCTTTCTCTTTTCTACACATATTTTTGTTAATTATTTTTTATTCGCTTTTCCTTGTTAATGAATAAGCTATAATTCTTTGTTTTCTTATTGGTTGCTTTAGGTTTATACTTGTACATCTTTAACTTTTCACAGTCTATCTTCAAGTAATATTATGCCAACTCATGCATAGTAAAGTATCCAATAGTATACTTCCATTTCTCCCCCCAGACCTTTGTGCTATTTTAACATACACTTTACTTTTGCATATATTAAAACTTCACATGGCCCAGAATGGTGGCACCCACCTGTAATCCCATCACTCTGGGAGGCCAAGGCAGGAGGATCACTTGAGCCCAAAACTTTAAGACTAGCTTGGGCAATATAGTAAGACCCCTGCCTCCACAAAAAATTAGAGGCTGTGGTGGTGTATGTTTGTTGTCCCGGTTACTCAGGAGGCTAAGGTGAAAGGACTGCTTGTGCTTAGGAGGTTGAGGCTGCAGTGAGCCATGGTCACACTACTGCATTCCAGCCTGGAAGACAGAGTGAGACTATCACATATTTACTCATGTGGTTACCAATCTAGAGCTTTTAATTCCTTTCTCTAGATCCGTATTTCCATTTGGTATCATTTTACTTGGGTTTGAAAGATTGCCTTTAACATTTTTTTGTAGTGTGGGTAGAGAAAATAAGAAGCAGATTTGAAAACAAAATCAAAGTGTGAATGCTAACAAGAATTTAGCCTAAAATAACAAGCACAGTTCAAAATGAGAAAAGATACTGCCAATTACTATATTAACAGATCAAAGAAAAATGACAGGGTAATTCCAACAGATGTTTGAAAAGCATATGATAATATTCAACAACTACTCATTGAAAACTTAAAAATAACAACAAAGTGTCTGAAAACTGAGACTGAAAGAGACTATCCTTACCTTGGTAAAGGATAAGAAAAAAGAGCAGGGACTCTGGAACTAGATTGCTTGTGTTCAAATTTTAGTCCCTATATTTTTTGTAAAACATCTTAGGCAAGTTTTTAAACAGCCCTCACTTTTACTTCCCTTATCTATAAAAATGGGGTACCACCACCACCACCTACCCATCTAGGAATGTTATGATGAATAAATAACTAAAAATACAGAAAGTGCTTAGAACCATTTGGCTCATTGTAACTACTCAATAAAAGGTAACGGCTGTTATTATTAGCACAGATCTTGCTGTTGCTGCCACAAGTACTACTATAAGAAACCTATAAATAAGCACCTATAGGTTTAAAGGTAAAAATCAGAAGCATTCCTATTAAAGTCAGGATTCAGACAAGATGTTTGGAGTCATCACTTATTCACCACTGCTCTAAAGGGCATAAGCAAAAATAAGTAAGATCTAAAAATGGAAAACAAATTGTGGATATGATCATCTATCAAGAAAAGAGTGAGAATCACACGGCAAACTACTAGGACCATTGAGAATTTAACACAGCAGTCAAAACATCATCAAAAAATAATAGGATATTGAGAGTTTAACATAATAGTCAAACAAAACATCATCAAAAAATAGCTCTCTAGCCGGCACAGTGGCTCACGCCTGTAATCTCAACACTTTGAGAGGCCGAGGTGGGCAGATCACTTGAAGTCGGGAGTTCAGGATCAGCCTGATCAACATAGAGAAACCTCGTCTCTACTAAAAATACAAAATTAGCTGGGCATGGTGGCACATGCCTGTAATCCCAGCTACTCGAGAGGTTGAGGCAGGAGAATTGCTTGAACCCAGGAGGCGGAGGTTATGGTGAGCTGAGATCACTCCATTGCACTCCAACCTGGGTAACAAGAGCAAAACTCCATCTCAAAAAAAAAAAAAATAGCTCTCCTAAGTACCAGTAATAAATAATTAGAAAATGTAACAGAAGGCTGGGTGCAGTGGCTCACACCTGTAATCCCAGCACTTTAGGAGGCCGAGGTAGGTGGATTGCTTGAGCCCAGGAGTTAAGACCAGCCTAAGCAACATGGCAAAACCCCATCTCTATAAAAAATTTTTTAGCCGGGCGCGGTGGCTCACGCCTATAATCCCAGCACTTTGGGAGGCCAAGGCGGGTAGATCACGAGGTCAAGAGATCGAGACCATCTTTGTCAACATGGTGAAACCTCGTCTCTACTAAAAATACAAAAATCAGCTGGGCGTGGTGGTGCGCGCCTGTAGTCTCAGCTACTCGAGAGACTGAGGCAGGAGAATTGCTTGAACCCGGGAGGTGGAGGTTGCGGTGAGCCGAGATCATGCCACTGCACTCCAGCCTGAGTAACAAGAGCAAAACGCTGCCTCAAAAAAAAAAAAAAAAAAAAAAGTAGATGGGCTTGGTGGCGCATGCCTGTAATCCCAGCTACTCAGGAAGCTGAGGTGGGAGGATGACTTGAGCCCAAGTTGTAGAAGCTGCAGTAAGCTGAGAAGCCGAGATCATGCCACTGCACTCCAACCTGGATGACACGGAAAAAAAAAGAAAATGTAATAGAAAAAACCCTACTCACAATACTACCAAAAACTATAATATATCTAGGAAAAATTTAATCAGAACTATGTGAGAATTTTATGGAGAAAACTGCAATATCCTACTAAATGATACATTAGCAGGATCTGAATACCATGGAATGGAAAAAAAAAAAAAAACCCTAATATAGTACAGATGTTAATTCTTCACAATTTTTTTTTCCTGAGACAGAGTCTCACTCTGCCACCCAGGTTGGAGTACAGTGGCACCATCTCAGCTCACTGCAACCTTCGCCTCCCAGGCTCAAGCAATCCTCCCACTTCACACTCCCAAATAGCTGGGACTACAGGCATGTGCCATCATGCTTGTCTTTTTGTATATTTGGTAGAGACAGGGTTTCACTATGTTGCCTAGGACAGTCTTGAACTCCTGAGCTCAAGCAATCCACCCACCCTGGCCTCCCAAAGAGCTGGGATTATGGGCATAAGCCACCACACCCGGCCCTCTTCACAAATTAATATACAAATTATACAAATATAATAACACAATATTAATCCAAATGGCAAAGAGGCTTATTATAAAACTTTGAAAGCCAATTTAAAATTTCATATACAGCATCAAATAGCCAAAAGCCAATTTTCAAAAAGAAGAACTAAAGAGACGAATACTTGCTCTACCACCTATTAAGATAGTCTAGGCCGGGTGCCGTGGCTCACACCTGTAATTCCAACACTTTGGGAGGCCGAGGTGAGTGGATACCAAGGTCAGGAGTTCAAGACCATTCTGGCCAACATAGTGAAACCCCGTCTCCACTAAAAATACAAAAAGTCAGCTGGGTGTGATGGTGTGTGCCTATAATCCCAGCTACTCGGGAGGCCGAGGCAGGAGAATCGGGTGAACCCAGGAGGCAGAGGTTGCAGCGGGCCCAGATCGCGCCACAGTACTCCAGCCTGAGTGACAGTGCGAGACTCCATCTCAAAAAAAAAAAAAAAAAAAAAAATGACAGTCTAAAGGTAGAGTAAACATAGCAATGGTTGGCTAATGAATAGACAATTAAATCAATGGTACAAAACAAAACAGACTCAAGTGTATATAAGAATTTAAAATCTGAATTTTTAAAAGGTTGCTCATTCGCTAGGAAAATAAAGTACTATTCAATAAATAGTATTGGGACAAGTGGCTCCATAAGCAACAATAAAAAAGAATTCCACTTCATCAGACAAAAAGACACACACATGCACGTGCACATGCATGTATAAGCATACACTCTCTCTCCAGATTAAGGACCTAAATGCAAAGCAAAATTATAAGCACATTGAAAAACATAGAATATGCTTATGACCTTAGAGAGGGCCTTTTACAAATGGTTATTGACTATTTTAGCCAAATGAAAAGGTTTACAGAGTACTTTGATGAAAATCCATGTTCTCACCATTGCTTGAGAAATAAAAGCTCAAGCTTTTATTCAATTTTTATTCTGTTACAAATAGAATTGAAGCCATATAGTTCTTGCCCTTAAGGAAGTACAAAGTTCACAGATGTAGAATAAGCACAAAGTGCCATGGGAGCACAGAAAATACCCAATTCAGACATGAGCCAGGAGTACCCAGTCATAAAATAAGGGTGGGGGTTTCCTAGACAGAGAAAATAGCACACACATGAGCTATACATCATCTTTGACTCTAATTGTCAAGTGAAGATTACCAATGGCAAAATCCCAGAGCATGCTGGTCTAACCAGAGCTATGCTATCTGAAACATAGTTCTGATGAACTCACTTTGCACTACATAAAACAGAACAAAACAAGATTGTGCAGATCAATCAACCTTAGAGCAGAGGATAAAACTGATTACTTTAAAAAATAATGAATATTTGGAGGCAAAACATTCCAATTTTAACAGGGCAACAGATTTACAGTGCTGAAAGGAATGAATCTCCTGCTCCGGATATGTATACACAAAGCTTTAAAACAATAATCTATATACTATAGCCATATTTCAACTGATACAGCTCTCTTATTCATGATCAATTAGCTAATCTCTTATTAAATCTTACCAAGGTATACTAGATAGCCACAGAGTAAAAAAAGAAGAGATTGTAGCTATTTTGACTATATCACAAGTGTTTCTGAAGCCTTTCACACACTTTCTACGTAACCAGGTAATGCAGTTGAATTATTTACTTTATCCTCTTTCTTACCTCCTTTGCTTAATTCTCTGCTAGCTTTTATCTCCTGGCTATGAAGGTATCCAAAGAGAAACTATTGGGCACAGACTTTTCTTTTTAAATACCAACTTCCTTGAAGACATATGACTTTAATTATTATCTTCAAACAAAATAATTTCAATAATTCTGGCTTGGATTTTTCTTTTAATTTGTTACATTTCATCTTCTTAGATATTCTCTGATTCATATCGATTTAAGAAGTCTAAAAACAGTACACACATATGCACATGCTCATGAACACATATACACATAAATGCACATCCACTTTTTAAAGTCACAGGGACTTACCATTTTTCCTTATCCACAAACAACTCATCCTCTTAAACTGCCTAAGTCAATGGAGTCCATCGTTTCTCTCATCTGCCCAGTACATTTTAGCTTTTCTCAGTTACAAATCTTATCCCGTCTTCTTTCCCATAATGTCTTCCCCACCTGTCTCTTCTTTTTACCCTCTACCACAAACTAACCTAACTTGGACATCAATCACCTCAATAATTTTAAGTGTTCCTGCTTCCAGTCTCTTTCCTCCCTCCCAAGCATTCTGAACACTGTTGGTGGATCACCCTCTCTAAAACTCAACTTCAAACCCGTCATTCTTTTCCTGAACAGCTTTTTAAAAGGTGAATAATAATGCCAAATATTTTAACTATTTAAGAACCTAAAATTTTAGCCTTGGCGTGCCTAACCAAACTGTCTTTTCCAATATTCAAGTTTCTCTATTCTTAAAAAAAAAACAATCCTTTCTTCAGACTTCTCCCTCAAGCTACTCTACTACTATACTTCTAGGGAGAACTGCTCACAGTTGGAAGCAATCTGGTTATTACTCCAATCATGCTGAAATTATTTTTGTAGTTTCCAAATTGCAAAGCAAATATTTAAGCTTCTCATTTTGCTTGACCACACCATGCCATTCATAATTCAGTCTTATCTTTCATCACTCCCTACTAACCATCCCTATAGACTCAGGAAACCACTAGACTTCCTCTAACATACCTTGTTCTTTCAGTTTGTGCTTCTACATATGTTATTCCTTGCCTCTACAATGCCTTTCCTAACTCTCTACTGTGCACTATAAACTGCTTATGAAATATCATCTCTTCTATGGAATTTCCCCCCACTTCACAAACATCTTTGCTATCAGTGTACTCTTACATCCTTCGCTAATAGGATTCAGAACACTGCACAATAATTGTTTCACGTATCTTGATATTCTCAGAACCTAACATAGTTTGAAGCACCTAATGGACAATTAAGGGTGGGTTTTTAAAGACCTTCAGGTATGACCTTATTATTCTATCTACTCACGATTACTCAAATATACTGTATGAAGAGGCAGTATGTATCATGGTTAAGAGCTCAGATTTTAAAGCTAGGCTGTCTATCTATGAACTTTATATCTACCACATAGCTCTGCAACTTAAATAACCTTCTTGTGCCTGGGTTTCCCTATGTGTAAAAAAAAAAAGGATTATTATCCTATTATTAGACCTACTTCATAATATTATGAGGATTAAATGCCTTAATATGGGCAAAGTGCTCAAAACAGTGACTGGCACAAAATAAGCACTAAATATATATTGTCTGTTTTAGTTAATAGACCTTAGTTGTTGCTGATCCTTTCCACAAGCTAGTCCTGTATCATGTTCTATATTCTCTATTCCATATTATGTCCTCTATTCTCTATTATGAATGGGCTCCCTTCATTTTTCCCTTTATCCAAATCTTACCCAGGTTTCAATTCAAGGCTAACTTCTGGTAAATCCTTTGCTCATTCCAATCCTTCATTCCCTAATTTTAATATCTACAGCATTTTCGGCATCACTCTGCATTTAATTAAAACTGCTTTGCGTCCTTGTAGTTTTTCTCATATAAGTTTGTCGATCCAATTGTTATAAACTCTTTGAAGATCCCGATGACACCTCCTGCACCTTTGTGAGTTCCTGTTGCTTTAGTATTTGCTGTGTAAAATAATAAAGCACAATAGGAACCTCAACTCTGATCATTCCGCCTTTGCAATCAAAGAAAGGGAGAAGGCTGTGAGAACATTCCATGCTTCTCTGGAGCCAAGCTGCAAATGTATCAGGACAAGGAATTCTGACTCCCATTAAAATTAACAGCTCTGAAATGAGGGAGGGGGAAACCCTCCCCGCCACTGTAGAGGATTTATGGGTAGCCCTTAAGTTCCCAAACCAAATTGTAGTACTGGGTTTTTTTTGTTGTTGTTTTGTTTTTTTTTAATGAGAAATGACAAAATGATTGAGAGCACAGAATTTGGAGTCACACAGATCTGGGTTTCAGAGGGACTCCAAGCCTGTTTCCTTCTCTATAAAGTGGACATTTTAACACCTACTTCACAGGTATTTAACATTCACTCTAACAAAACTGAAGTGCAAAGCCTTGGAAACAAATTTAAATAAATAATACTTCAATTCACAAATAAAAGTGAGAACATTTTTAGTTACATAAGAATATAATAAATGTGGTGGCAGTATTTATAACAGTCTAAATTGCCTGTGAGAAACGTAAACTAGTATTGTCAATAACACATACTTAAGATGAGGGAAAAATTCCACCACAAAAGTTTGTCCTTTTTGACACTTTCTCCTTCCTGTAATTTTTTTTTTTTTTCCCCCGAGGCGGAATCTGGCTCAGTCACCCAGGCTGGAGTACAGTGGCCCGATCTCGGCTCACCGTAACCTCCGCCTCCCGGGTTCAAGTGATTTTTCTGCCTCAGCTCCCGAGTAGCTGGAACTACAAGCGTGTGTGTGCCACCACGCAGGGGTAATTTTTGGTATTTTTAGTACAGATAGGGTTTCACCTTGTCAGCAAGGATGATTTCGATCTCCTGACCTCGTGATCCGCCAGCCTCGGCCTCCTAAAGTGCTGGGATTACAGGTGTGAGCCACCGCGCCCGACCAATATTTTTCTTTCACTTAATATTTTAAAAAAAATGTTCAAGATTATTCCCAAAGAGAAACAGTTTAAAAGCACAATTTAATAGCAAATTGGTTCTGTAAGTTCATAGTTCAAAAATACTTCCAAGTAGGAATTAACATGAATTTAAGAAATTAACATAATGGCTAACAGCTGAGCTGATGATCTGAGTAATTTCAATTAAGAGTCGTTCCAACTTGAAGCTGGCAGTCACACACAGTCTAAAGGGTTTGTTTACAGCACTGACAAAACTAAATACCCCAATCTTTCAGAAAATTCACCCTGGCATTCTAATAACTAGCTATTTTAAGTCAATATAATTGTTGAAATACTTCACGAACTAAGCCAAAATGCGTTTCCTTCTGAAGGCAAAAAAAAAGTGACAAGTCTTATTTTTGACCTGTAATTTTTTTTTTTTTTCAGTTTCGGATTATGAAATAAAATGCTGTTCATCCACTGAGGACATACTCTTGCTGCCTGGACTATCTTTAATCTTAAGGGAGGAGGTAAAATTTTAAAAACAGATTTGTTCTCCTCGGGATACAGTAGGATGTGGGATTCGTTATGAATGCTAAGTATTAATAGAAGAGATCAAAAGAAGGAAAGAAACGTTAATAATGTTTACAAGCATTGTGAACGTTCAGCAATGTTGAAACCTTACTATTTAAAGATGAAAATACAGCTTTGGGGGAAGGAAATCCACCTCAGGGTAGAGAATGAAGAGTCAAGTGCGGACCGAACGGAATTTCAGGGGAGATGGAAAGGGGGTTGTGAAAAAAGGAGATGGAAAGGGGATTGCGGGAGTTATGATCTTGAGGGGCGTTCTGTGGGGGGTAAGAGGGGTGCGTGCGTGCGCGTGGGTGAGGTTTGTACTCGGGGCCGAGATAATCGAGGTGACAAAGTTGTGGAAGTAGAATTCGGAGGTGAGGGAGCAGGGAGGGGAAGGAATGTGGGGATTTCCATGCTGGGCTGACAAGTTCCGGGCGCTGCTCTCAGGGGGAAGGGAGGTCTCCTCGAGTGCTAGAGAGTCCGTCCGCAACCACCGACCCTCTCCCCGCTGCTACACGGCCCAACACCCGGCCTCTCCTCACCTCAGGCCGCGCCGCCTCGATCCTCCGCGTCTCTACAGCACACGAACCCCTCGGCGCCAGGCTGGGCCAGACCCGTCGGCCTGTCAGGCGAGGCCCCCGGTTCAGCTGCGCCGAGGCAGCCTAGCGCGGCTCCGCCGGCCTTTTGGCTGCTCGCCCCGGCTTCACAACGCTCGCGGTTCCTACGCCGCAGAGGTAGCGCACCGCCCCAGTCCCGCGGCAGGGGCGGGGCGCCTCCAATCCCGCCCCGCTGTGTCTCCCGCTGCGCCCCGCCCCCGACCAGGACCTAGGCGCTGATTGGCCCCTGCGAGACTCTTTGCGCCCAGGCATTGGTCCAGCGGCCACCCGTCGACGAGAGGGCGGGACTCCGGGGGGTAGCGATTCCCGTAACGCGGCTCCCCGCGTCCCGGATTCCGGTGGCTGCGCCCGCGTCTCCTCCTAGACGAGATCGAAGGGTTCCCCCCACCTCCCCTCTGTGGGCGGAAGGAGCGGAATGTTCCATTTTTCCGTGGAATAACGGGGTCATGAACTGAAGCCCGGGTGCTGTCTGCTGCCCCCGCCCTCCCTTCTCGCCTGGGCGCCTTCGGCCTCTCTTCGCGGCCTTCCCCTTGGTACTCAGCCGCGAGGGACCGCCTGGCTCCCTTGGGGACGGGGGAGGCATGGGAGCCTCTTGGGGAAAGTGAAGAGCTCGGTGGCAGTGACTCCACACGAGGCTGCGACAGATTGTGGCGGCGGCTTCACTCCAAGTCTTATGTAAACGAAGCTTGCCACAGTATGTTTTTAAATTAGGAAATGAATTTGGATGCGATTGATCAGTGAACCCCAGAGCTGTTGGCCCGCCAAGCGACTAGTGTTTCTCTGCGGCTTGTACCTCCCCGTTTGTGGTAAAAAAAAAAAAAAAAAAACTACCGGGTAAAAACCTATTCATCTCCCCGCCTCTGCCCGCCTCCGTCCCCCACTTTCCCTCAGAAAATGGACCTAAAGGCTCATGATGTTTGTTTTTCCCCAAAGCAAGATGAGAAGAGTTAAAAGATAAGGCGTGTGCGCGTGCGTGCGTGGGGTGTGTGTGTGTGTCTGCAGAAGTAAAGAAACACCCAAAGGTAGAAGCTTTTGTGGAAGAATGAGAGGATATAGGAAGGCAATAATGGTTAATGAACTTAAATTATATTTATAAGAACAATTTCACTCTCACTTTCTTTCCTCTCTTTCTTTCTTTCAAAAAATAATAAAAAAAAAAGAACAATTATAAGGTTCTTCATTATACTGAGGATTCAGATAGAGTAAAACGTAAATCGAATTACAGTCTCTTAGTTGTTGATCCGATAATTTATAAAAACGCAAAGTGGGCCTGCTAAAGGAGTCCCAGGCAAACTAGATGGTGTTGCAGCTAATGTGTTCAGCTCTTGCTGCTCACCTACTGATCGTGACCAGATTGTATTCCAGCTTTGCCATTAATAGGGGTGTTTATTTTAAAACAAACTTTTATAAAAATGTGTTAAATTGAAATTTTTGTATAGATCCAGGAAACTTGATTTTTTTTTTTAAATTCAGAGTCTCACTCTGTCACCCAGGCTGGAGTGCAGTGGCTGGATCATGGCTCACTGCCGCCTCAAATTCCTGGGCTCAAGTAATCTTCCCACCTCAACCTCCCAAGTAGATCAGACTATAGATGCCCCCTACCATACCTGGCCAATTTTTTAAATTTTTGGAGAGACAAGAGTTTGGTATGCCACCCACGTTTGTCTTGAACTCCTGGCAGCAAATGATCCTCCGGCCTTGGTGGCCTCCCAAAGTGCTGAGATAACAGATGTGATGCAAAGGTGTATTTAGGGGAAGTGTGTAGTGGTTAAATGTACCCTCTGGTCTAGATTGGCTAGGTTTAAATGCTGATGCTGCTATTTCCCACCTCTGTGACCTTGGGCAATCTCTTCATCTGCAAAGTGAGAATAACGATACCAACCTAATGGAATTGTTGCAAGGATTAAATGAGTTAAAATACATAAGCGCTTGGCACATAGTAGGTGCTCAGTATCAGCTGTAATCATTATTGAATGTCTACTCAGTCAACGCTTCTGAAGTCTTTTAGTATCACAACATATATTAAAAATGACATTTCACTGGACAGAGGAGGGCAGGTACACAGAAGGGGATTGATACCTCACAAGACACCAGCCTGCCGTGGAACTGTTAGGAAAACAAATGACTGAGTTAGTGCTTTTATGAATGTCTTTTTACTGGCTCAGCTCAGGTCCTGCTCCAAAGAAACTCACATTTTGTGGGGGTGATTAAAGTCTGAGGCCAAAAGGATGAATCGATATTGGAGAAAGATTTTTCAGAACAACAGGACAGGAGACCTCTGCTGTGCTGGAATTACGTGACTTTGCAGACACCTCTGTAGAGTATTGGCCTTGAAATGACCAATTTCAGATTAAGAATTTGTTACTAGAAAGCCTTGCCAAAATGCAAAGGTAAGTAGGGGAAAGTGACATATTAATGGAGAACTCGCCATTAATGTCCTGGGACTATTTGGGATTTTAGATGTGTCAAGAACAGGCCAGGCAGCGGTGGCTTATGCCTTTAATCTCGGCACTTTGGGAGGCTGAGGCGGGCAGATCACTTGAGTCCAGGAGGTTGAGACCAGCCTGGCCAACATGGTGAAACCCCGACTCTACTAAAAATACAAAAATTAGCCAGGCATGGTGGTGGGTGCCTGTAATCCCAGTTACTCCAGAGGCTAAGGCACGAGAATCACTTGAACCCAGGAGGCAAAGGTTGCACTGAGCCAAGATCCATGCCATTGCACTCCAGCCTGGGTGACAAAGACTCCCTTTCAAAAAAAAAAAAAAAAAAAAAGCAGAGATTGGGGAACCTGTACAGTGAGAGCGTAACATGAAGGCACCGAAATTACCTGGGAGTAAGTGAGCAAAGCTTAGGAAATCATGCCATGGAACAAAGGTGGTAAATGTCAAAGACAAACTTTGCCTGCATTTCTATTTCTCTAAATATGGCCCTGAGTAGGATATCCCTTTACTTCCTTGTCTCTGCCCAGTTATGTTTCTGAAACTCTGTGTCAGCCCCGGAATTATCCTCATGTTCTGCATCAACTTAATGATTTCAGCATCCATGTTCATGACTCATTAGTACTCTGACCTCACAATTTATCATCCTTTTCTTTTCCAATCATCTTCAACTTCACTCTGTATCAGCAACTCACAGATGGAGCCACACCTTCAACCTACTCATTGATGAAATTACTTCCCCTTCAAAATGTTGGATTGTGAGTTTCCTTCTCTGTACCTACAGCCACCTACCCTCCTCTACCTCTATTTTGTGGTCACTCCCATTGAATCTGCAATTTGTCCTCAATGTGACAGCTAGTCTTTCTACTCATAGTTTATAACCTGTTTCCTCTCTTTTATCTCGAGCCTCGGCCTCCTGAGTAGCTGGGATTACAGGCATGTGGCACCATGCCTGGCTAATTTTTGTATTATTAGTAGACACAGGGTTTCTCCATGTTGATCAGGCTGGTCTCGAATTCCCGAATTCCCAACCTCAGGTGTTCCACCTGCCTTGGCCTCCCATAGTGTTGGGATTACAGGCATGAGCCACTGACCGGCCAAGAACCCTTTTATCAACCATTTTAACTGCACTCCCTCTAATATCTTCAATTCCCTTGACCTTCACTTATGTTTACCTTATCAGGCCATTTCCTAACTATTTCCTTTTTCCTTGAGGTATCAGCCACACCCTAAAATTTGTTTTTAGTACAGAATTTTGTTTTACTATTCCATGGAAAAATCGAGACCATCATTTGTGAGCATCCTTAACTTTTCTCCAACTTAGGAGGCAAATATATGTATATCCTCCTTCTCTTTTCACTGTTCCTCAGAGGAAGAAAGGCCCCTTTTATTTTATTTTTATTTATTGATTTTTGAGACAGAGTCTCACTCTGTTGGCCCAGGCTAGAGTGCAGTGGAGTGCACGATCTCGGCTCACCAAAACCTCCACCTCCCAGGTTCAAGCAATTCTCCTGCCTCACCTCCCAAGTAGCTGGGCCTACAGCCACACGCCACCATGCCCAGCTAATTTTTTTCTATTTTTAGCAGAGACCCAGTTTCACCATGTTGGCCAGGAGGGTCTCAAACTCCCAACATCAGGTGATCTGCCTGCCTCAGCCTCCCAAAGCGCTGAGATTACAGGTGTGAGCAACCTCACCCACACACACCCCCTTTTTTTGAGAGAGAGTTTTTGCTCTTGTTGCCGAGGCTGGAGAGTAATGGCGTGATCATGGCTCACTGCAACCTCTGCCTCCCAGGTTCAAGCGATTCTCCTGCCTCAGTCTCCCAAGTAGCTGGGATTACAAGCATGCACTACCATGCCCTGCTAATTTTGTATTTTTAATAGAGATGGGGTTTCTCCCTGTTGGCCAGGCTGGTCTCAAACTCCCGACCTCAGGTGATCCACCTGCCTTGGCCTCCCAAAGTGCTGGAATTACAGGCTTGAGCCACCATGCCCGGCCCCCTTTCCTTTTAAAAGGTTAATTACTCCTCCTCTGTTCTTGGTATTACTAATAAGTTTAGTCTCCTAGTTTTATACTTTTCATTAATAGACTAAATGTCTTCAAAATGTTTAAAAATTAAATATTCAGTCAGTGGTGAGTTGAAGACAGACCCTCTGCATGTGTTAAAACCTTTGTAACCTGATAGCACCTAATTCACCAAAATGAAAAATAACTAATTAAATGTCTAAAAATGAAGCATGTTAAGCTAGATTGTAATTCATTTACCAAAATGAACTGAGAGTGAAAAATGAACTTAAATTTCCAAGCTAGAAGACAGGAGAAATTCATTTCATAGCAATAAAACTCAGAACCATTATGACTGCTATTTCAAAAAATTTTTTGAAAAACTATGTGTATTCAGAAAAATGAATGTACTATAAGAGTACAGCCTGAAAATTTTTGACAAACTGAATACATCTATGTTTTTCATCTACATCAAGAAATAGAAGGCTGGGCATGGTGGCTTACGCCTGTAATCCCAGCACTTTGGGAGGCCGAGGTGGGTGAATCACATGGTCAGGAGTTCGAGACCAGCCTGGCCAACATGGTGAAATCCCATCTCTACTAAAAATACAAAAATTAGCTGGGGGCGGGGGTGTGTGTGTGGCATGTGCCTATCATTCCAGCTACTTGAGAGGCTGAGGCAGGAGAATCACTGGAACCTGGGAGACGGAGGTTGCAGTGAGCGGAGATTGTGCCACTGCACTCCAGCCTGGACAACAAAACAAGACTCCGTCTCAAAAAAAAAAAAAAAGAAAATTAGCCAGGTGTGGTAGTGGGCACCTGTAATCCTAGCTACTTGGAAGGCCAAAGCAGGAGAATGGCTTGAATCCGAGAGGCAGAGGTTGCAGTGCACCAAGATGGTGTCACTGCACTCCAGCCTGGGTGACAGCGCAAGACTCCATCTGAAAAGAAAAAAAAAAAGTAACAGAAAATGCATGTGAAGAACATGCAAGATTGTTGCATAGGTACACACATGGCAGTGTGATTTGCAGCCTTCCTCCCCTTCACCTATATCTGGCATTTTTCCCCATGCTATCTCTCCCCAGCTCCCCACCCCTTGCTGTCTCTCCCCTATTTCCCCCCGACAAACCCCAGTGTGTGATGCTCCCCTCCCTGTGTCTATGTGTTCTCACTGTTCGACACCCACCTATGAGTGAGAACATGCGGTGTTTGATTTTCTGTTCTTGCGTCAGTTTGCTGAGAATGATGGTTTCCAGGTTCATCCATGTCCCTACAAAGGACACAAACTCATTGTTTTTTATGGCTGCATAGTATTCCATGGTGTATATGTGCCACATTTTCCCTGTCCAGTCTATTATCGATGGGCATTTGGGTTGGTTCCAGGTCTTTGCTATTGTAAACAGTGCTGCAATGAACATTCGTGTGCATGTGTCCTTATAGTAGAACGATTTATAATCCTTTGGATTATATACCCAGTAATGGGATTGCTGGGTCAAATAGGATCTAGCTTTTAAGAGGAGCTTTCACCTTGATCTGTGAAAGCCCTGAGTCACTGTGTATGAAGACCATCTACCTTGTTAGACCATCTATAGAAAGCTGAGACTACAGGGAGTGGGAGAGTGGCCCAGCTAATCCCAGTTTCCCTAGTGACCCTACCCAGGAACTTGGCATGTGAGTAAAGCCATCCTGGAACTTCCAGACCAGACCAGCCACCAGATGAATAATACTAACTGACCCCAGTCAATGCTACATAGAGCAGAAGAACTGCCTAACTGAATTCTTTCCAAACTACTGACTCAAAAATGTGTATGACATAATAAAATGATTGTTTTAAGTCACTGTTTTGTTAGGAGCAATAAGCAACCAGAATAAAATTCTGATATTTATCATGTACCATGCTGAAAAATCTGACCATCTCCTCTCCTCGAAACTCTCTCAGTGCCTTCCCATTACTCAATTCCCTCTTGTATGTCATAGAAGTCTCTCATTACGTGACCTCTACCTACTTCTCTGGTCTTATCGCCTAACATGGCCTCCAACTCCAGGCTCTCATATTACCTATTTGCTAATGGTTCCTGGGCCAACATCCAGCATACTGTTTCCTGCCTCCATGCCAAGAAGAGACAGCTTATTCTGTTTCCTTGGCCCGTCATTGCCTTCTTCATTTGCATTGCCTAACTTGCTCAGTGTGTGAAAATATTCATCTAAGTAGTTATTTCCTCCTGGAAGTCTGCTCTAAGCCATGAGAAACTCACAGCCAAAAATGCAAATGATTCCAGATAATCATTCACTGTAGAAAAGGAATTGAGGAAGAGATTTCTAGACCACAGAGCAAAAAGGGAATGGAGAAAGCCAGATAAAATGGCAGACTGAAAAAATTATTTGCTCTTTTAGTTAGTCTCTCTCAACATACACAACGTCATGGATGCTGTATTAGTCATTTGAACAAAGTGCTGTGTTAATTCAGAAGAGGGACAATTACTTTTCCCTGGAGAGACTGGAGATGCTTTCTAGAGGAAGTGTGACACTGAAGCAGGTTCATGAAAGATAAGTAGAAGCTCACTAAGGGGGATAATGGAGGGAAGCAGTTCTTGGCAGAGGGAACAGCAAGAGAAAGCAGTGGGAATATCAAAGGACAGGGTGTTACCAAGAGGTCTGGTGAGAATAGAGCAGGGAGTGTGTGGTAGGGTGAGAGATAAAAGACCTCCAAGAAAGTAGACACCTTCCTTAGATGCCATGCTACACAGGGGATTTGCACTTCATTTTGTAGGCAGATATTGGAGTTCTTAAAGAAGGATACTGTTGTGAACAGATTTGTGGTTCAGAAAACAAATTCTGTTAATATTGTGGAGGATGACTTAGGGGAATGAGAGACTGGAAGAAAGCTTGAACTAGAGTAGCTCCTTATTTTGGAAGAGAAGGAAGATGGTGTTCTGAGTAATGCCAGGGAGATAGACTAGCAAGACTTGACAGTGGGATATGGTAAGAAATGTATGGACAGATATTTGATCAAAGCCTAAGATAATTATTGCTGATGAGCTGTGTATTCTTAAGCAATTTGTAGCTCCCCTCCCCTCCCTTCTCCTCCCCTCCCCTCCCCTCTCCTCCCCTCCCCTCCCCTCTCCTCCCCTCCCCTCCCCTCTCCTCCCCTCCCCTCCCCTCTCCTCTCCTCCCCTCCCCTCTCCTCTCCTCC
>CAUYLG010030015.1:0-37976 GCA_963573385.1 Cacajao melanocephalus
ATTCATTCTCTTCATGACATTCAGGTACACCTATCAGTCGTAAATTAGGTCTTTTCACATAGTCTCATATTTCTTGGAGACTTTGCTCATTCCTTTTTACTCTTTCTTCTCGAATCTTGTCTTCTTGTTTCATTTCATTAAAATGGTCTTCGAGCTCTAATATCCTTCCTTCTGCTTGATCAGTTCAACTGTTAAAACCTGTGCATACTTCGCGACGTTCTCGTATCGTGTTCTTCAGTTCCATTAATTCACTTATATTCCTCTCTAAATTATCTATTCTTGTGAGCATTTCGTCAAACCTTTTTTACAAGGTTCTTAGTTTTTTGCATTGGGCTAAAACATGTTCTTTTAGCTCAGAAAAGTTTCTTATTATCCACCTTCTGAAGCCTGATTCTGTTAATGGATTGCACTCGTTCTCCATCAGGCCTTATTCCCTTGTTGATAAGGAACTATGATCCCCTATAGAAGGAGAGGCACTCTGATTTTGAGTATTCTCAGCCTTTTTACTCAGGTTTCTTCCCATCATTGTGAGTTTAACCACCTGTCATTTGTAATTGCCAACTTTCAAATTAGGTCTCTGAGTGGACATTCAACTTGTTGATTCCCAGTGCCAAAATCTGAACAACCCACTGCGCCGACTAAAACAGCGGCATTAAGATTCGTGCTGCTTTTCTGTCCGGGAATCTCCGGTCTGGCTTCCCTCTTAAATCCCTTTTTCAATCAGGTAAATAGGCGAGTCTGCCTTCCCAGAGCTCCAAACGTTGACCAAAAGGGGAGCCAGTCCCATTTACTCTGCACCGAGATCCGCCGCACCGAGGCACCGGCAAAACCGCCATGCCGGCCACAAGAGTCACGCTGGTGACCCGTGGGGCTTCTCCGCTGGGAATCTCTGGTCCGTGGGCAACAAAAATTCATTTGTAAGTGTGGCGTCCTCTTGTTCTGTGTGCTTTCTCTGGGAGCTACAATCCTGAGCTGCTAGTAGTCAGCCATCTTGGATCTCTCCTCTGTGTCCAATATTTTCAAAAAGCTTCAGGGCTTTTCTTCTGCAACACAGGACAATAGCTACTTCCTCAGATTGTTGTGATTATTAAATAGGATATATTTAGAGTGCACAGTGAGCTCTGAAAGATCCTGATACATTGTTGTTTCCATATTCTTCCATAATCCAACTCTTGATCATTCATTCTGTAGAAACCCCATTTTTGGGCTAAATCTAGCAACTCCCAGATTTTGTGGCTCAATCCAATCCTTGCTTATTAATAAGCATTTTCAGGGAAACTCCCTTTTAGGGGCTTGGACTTTTTTGCATCTGATAGCCCCTTGGTCCCCTCTGGTAAGGAATCAGCCTCTTATCGCCCACAGAATTTAAATCAAAAGCAGAATGATGCAACATGGTTATAGTGCAATGGTATAAATTGAGGCTCTAATGCCATTTCTGGAACACTTTTAAAAGATTTTTGGGATACCTGTGCATAGGCAGCTCAGGCCTTAATTATCTCACGTCTTTCAACCAGATCCACTTAGTTCCATAAAAGGCAGAATTCATACATGGCTGTCTCTCCAGGATAGCTGAAATAGGGGTCCATGCTGTGCTTTGTAATCCCCTGAGATCTGCTGGCTGAATTGGGGTTCCTCCTAAATTGGATGAAGAATACCCTATGCTTTGAGGACTCTCAGGTGCAAGAACAAGGCCTATTCTGCCTCCTCAGTGAGTGAGTGAGTGGCAATTATATGCTCACTAAAGTAGCAAGATTCTATAACTTTTTCTTCTCTTTTGAACTACAAATTCTCCTCTTTCCTCCCTATATGAGAGAAGAAGAGAAACAAGTTTAAATCTTGCTTTTGTTTTGATTTTCCCCATGAGTCTTTGTTCTCTGTGAAAAATCCCTCTCGTTTAGAAAGAGAAAAAACTGCCTTTGGTTGTACCTTTGAAAGAGTAAAAATCGTCTTGGAATTCTGGCTCAGATTTGTAGTTAAAAACCTCACTCACTATGCAATTAAAAACAATTCCACAGCTATTTGAAGAAAATTGTGTTACCTCTGCATCATTACAAAGTAAATACCAAAAGCATGCTAAGTTCTAGAACAAAACAAAATGGTCTTTTCCATATAGGGTTTATTCTTTATCTCATTCCAGCAGTAACGAGAAATAAAAGCACTTGCAATAAACCACAGTGCACTTAGGATGAGCATTCAGATGTATGAGGCATGGCTGTAAAGGCAGGAGACTGTTTTCCACAAGGCTCACTTGAAAACCCAGCCCCTTACTTTATAGTCTTGTCATATATACCATTATGTAAATGTTATCATTGGAGCAGAACCACATTATAACATGACTCATCATTATATTACATGCATTTAGATATAATTCAGATCAAATTATGCCCTCTAAGACATGACAATTAATAGATAAAGCATGTATGCTATAACGAAGTTAACACATAACAAGTACGTAAGTACATAAGTAAATAACGAGACTGTCTATCAGGGCTACCATTAGAAAATGGCTCTACTGTCTGGTTTGCCTTCCCTGGTAGAGGTAGAGGTAAAAGAAACAAAGATAAAGGCAGATGCATGTGAAGAGCAAAAAAAGTCTTTCTGTTTTTTTCATATAGTTTTGTTTTTGTTACCCATGCTTGAGTGTGCAATGGCGTGATCTCGGCCCACTGCAAACTCTGCCTCCTGGGTTCAAGCGATTCTCCTTCCTCAGCCTCCCAAGTAGCTGGGATTTCAGGCATGTACCACCACACCTGGCTAATTTTGTATTTTTAGGTGAGATGGGGTTTCACTATGTTGATCAGGCTGGTCTTGAACTCATGACCTCAGGTGATCCGCCCACCTTGGCCTCCCAAAGTATTGGGATTACAGGCATGAGCCACCATATCTGGCCAGAAGTCTTTATTTTTAAAATGTATTTTGTGGGCCAGGCTACATGGCTCACACCTGTTATCTCAGCACTTTGGGAGGCCGAGGCACATGGATCACCTGAGGTCAGGAATTTAAGACCAGCCTGGCCAATGTGGTGAAACTCTGCCTCTATTAAAAAGACAAAAATTAGCTGGGCGTGGTGGTGCATGCCTGTAATCCCAGCTACTCAGGAGCCTGATGCAGGAGAACTGAGAATCACTTGACCCAGGAGGCAGAGGTTGCAGTGAGCTGAGATCGCGCCACTGCACTCCAACCTGGGCGATGAGCAAAACTCTGTCTCAAAACAACAACAACAAAAAAATGTGTTTTGTGGAAACAAATGTGAAATGGGACTCCAGTAGCTGCAAACTATAGGACATATAATCAAACAGATCTATCACAGGCAAAGGAAATGTAGTGGTCTCCTTCCCCAGACGACAAGAAGCCACTAGATCACTGATGGATGCATATAAATTACAAAGACACTTCTCACATGGAGAATTGTAAACATAAGGATTTTTGTGGCTTCCATGTTTGCTTTGCCGTCACATACTTTCCCCCACCTCACCTCCTATTTTTTCTATTTCCAAAATTATTTATTTTCTTCAGCATTGTCTTCCAAAGGACAGTGGTGTAAGGAGGACTCATCTTTGTGTGACAACCAATGTGTGTGTGTTTTTCTTCTTTCTCTCCCCAAAGAAGCTTTTTTTCCCTCCTTTTTGCTGGAGGCCTGTTTCTCTTGAACAGATCAACATCAGGTTGTAAACGGGAGTTGGAGCTGGAAGATAAAAAGAGCTTTAGAAGAATGAGAATAAAAGCAAGAGCTGATGAGTTTGAAATGAAAGCCCATCTGAGGGAGCTCTTCTAATAAACTCAGCCTACTCAAAGTTAGAAAGCTGGAGAATGATTACAACTACAATCTCCAACCTACATAAAGCATTAATGCTAGTAAGGTGATGGAAGTGAAGGGGATAACTGGTATCTGGTTTTGGGAGAGAGAAGAAGTCAAAGGCCATCACCCCTTTGTACTACTGCATTCAACATATAACTTCTTTTGAAATTTCACACCAGTCTGAATTAAAGAGAGAGCTTAGATGCTTCAGGATGAAGGTCACACTTTGAATTCTAAGAAGAAACCTATGATTCAAAAGTACCATCTCTTTAGCCTCGGAGGAGTTGTATACCACCTTCTCACCCGCTCTGTCCCTGGGCTAGTATGGCTTTGAAATTGTGTTAAAGAAGAGTCATTTTTCCTCACAGTGACTCCTAAAATATGACTATTAAGTGAAAGGACAGGTAGCAGGAGGGAAAGAGCTGAATCAAATGGATATTAATGAAGGGTTGTTTTGAAATTGTTCCTATATTTTTCCTGGGTTAATTATCGCCTTTTACAGTCAAGACCTCTTGGCACAGCACCAGAAATTTTGCTGAAATCTTAAGATTCTGCAGAAACCTGACTTGACTACCAGGAGGAATTACACTGAGTAACTAATATGTCCAGTCTCCCTAAGGATGAGTCACCTTTGTCTGGCTCTATCACGACCACTTTTAGAATGATGGTGATGGTCCACTGGTTGTCACATCCAATGAACTTATCTGAAGTATTTGTCCTATGTGACCTCTTCAAAGCTTTTAGCACCAGTTACCACCCGTCTTCCTTTTCTTGTTTCTCTTCCTAACTCTCACAATTTCTCAATTTCCATAATTTTCTCCTCTTTCTCCATGCACGTTTTTATACATTGTTTTTCCTCCAGGATTGTACTTTTCTTCTGACCTCACAGAGCACTCCTAATAAATACAGTCTTGGCTTTAATTACACTTAATATGATTGAAATATAAAACGGCATACTCAGCTGCTCCATGTAGATATTTGAAGGTACCTCAAATTCAACATGTCCTGAGCTGAAATTCATCATCTTCCACTTTACTCTGGTTCTTCTTCTGGAACTGTAATTCATCTAAAAATTTAAGGTACTATGAACAGAATTCTTTTTTGGGGGGGTGGGTTTAGGGTACACCAAACCCTAAACTCTGTTGCTTGGGCTGGAGTGCAATGGCACGATCTTGACTCACTGCAACCTCTGCCTCCCAGGTTCAAACGATTCTCCCACCTCAGCCTCTGAAATAGCTGAGATTACAGGTGCACGCCATCATGCCTGGCTAATATTTGTATTTTTAGTAGAGACGGGGTTTCACCATGTTGGCCAGGCTGGTCTTGAACTCCTGACCCGAAGTGATCTGCATGCCTCGGCCTCACAAAGTGCTGGGATTATAGACATGAGCCACTGTGCCTGCCCGAGTTATTCTTCCTTCTTTATCTTCATGTCTCTTATGTAGTCACATTTTACATTTTTTACTAATATTTTTAATTATTAAAAAAAATTTAGCACATACCACCTTTGGGATTTTCATAAATTGACCTCTACTCTCCATCATCACTTCCACTGCCATTGTTCAATGCCTTGTCATTTGTTACCAGCATCACTATATAGACTTCCAACTGGTGTTTTGGTCTGCAATGTTGTTTTCCTTTAACCACAGCTATTCCATCTGTCTTTTATAGTGACAGGAATGTACATACACAAAGTTGATCATGTACTCATCTTATTTAAATGCTTGTAGTCTTTTTACATGTACAAACCCAAATAGATTAGTAAAACATCAATTCACTTAACCTAGCTTTCCAGTCTGATCTCTTGACATTATACTCTTTTTGCTTTGAGTTTTGTGCTTTATTCAGACTTTAGTCTTGCTCTTTCTACTCTGGTTTTTCCTTTTTATCTAAAATATCTTGTTTGGCAAGCTCCTGCTTACTATACAAAATCTCTCTCAGATGTGCCCTTTTCTGTGATTCATTCCTCCAGTTTCCCTAGTTGATTCTCAGCTTATGCTAGCATTTTAAGTCTTTGTTTTCCTGCCTTTCATCACTATTTTAAGAGCGGGCCAAAACCATGCCTTCTCAACTTTCACATCTCTATTGCCTGTCAAAGTGCCTTACGCAAAAAAGCTTCTGGATACTTACTGAATGGATGAATGAATATACGAGCGTCTTTTGCCTCTCATCTTGCATTCATAAGAATGTCCCCACTCTGATACATCTTGAAGGTGAAAGAAACTTACTATTCCAAGTGGTTTTGGAAGTGGAGAAGTTGTGACAGGACAGGAAATGTTTTTCTTATCTAAATCAGGTATCTTATTTCCTTACATTTCATCCTATCATTTTCTCTACTCCTCTAGGTCTAGAAAAATGATGATATGATACATCTATGTTATACTATAATAGATATGTGAAAGTAAATTTTTTGTCACTCTTAAAATTTTTTTAATTGACATATAGTCATTGCGCAAATTCATTACATGTGATGTTTCAATCCACATAATGTATAGTACTCAGATCAGAGCAACTAACATATCCATCATCTGAAAACATTTGTCATTTCTTTGTGTTCAGAAGATTCAATAACCTCCTTTTAGCTCTTTGAAATGATACATTATTGTTAACTCTAGTCATCCTACAGTGGTATAGAAGGTGCTAGAACTTATTCCCCTTATCTAGCCGTAATTTTTTATTCTTTAACAAATCTCTTCTTATCATCTAAATAGTAAATTAAAAATAAATATATGCAGGGGAAACGTCATAACTCAAATAAGTTCTAAAAATATGCTTAAAGGCAAAAACAAAAACTGATTCCTAGTATATCAGTGACCCTTCTCTATTTGATAGACTTAACCATGAACTTTTATATTATCTTTTGTTAGCGCCTCTTGCCTTAGAGGCTTATACTTAAGGATCCCAATGAACATTTTTGAATCCATACTCAGATGTCACACTGAGGACTAACCACCTTTGAGTTTATAGAGGGCTTGTGATTATATCATAATCAGTTTTCTCACTGATCTATTGAAGCAGGTTAATTTGGTCTCACAGAACTTTAAATTTTTTTCTTTCTCTATTTCACTGTGAAATTAGCAATTATTTTTTCCTTTAAGGTAATAATATGATCAAGAAGAAAAACAGGAAGGCTGATAAAGAGATACATAGAGTGGAATTTTCTCCACTGATCCTTTGTCTGGGAGGCCACTAAAGTTTAAGCAGTCCAGATTCTTTCAGTCAACAGAAGCACTGTAGTTATTCAGATAAAACTATATTTCATTCCTTAATTTTGGTAAATATTGTCCACTTATTTTCTTGAATTTTTATAAAACACGATCTCAGAATTCTGTATATCATATCTGAATCTGCAATCTGAAATAAGCAAAAGAAAAAACTTAGAATGAGACTAACTTTATTTGTCAAACTGACTGGGCTAAGTGGTACTTAGACATTCGTTTAAACACTATTTCTGGACGTGTCTGTGAGGGTGTTTCTGGATGAGATTAACATTTGAATTGGTAGACTGAGAAAGCAGACTGACCTTTCCAAATGTGGGTGGGCCTCACCTAATCCACTGAAGGCCTGAATAGAATAAAAGGCTAAGTAAGAAAGAATTATCTCTCATTATCTGCCTTCAAGCTAGGACCTTAGTCTTCTGCCTTCACACTTGGACTTGAACTGAAATTACATTTACACTATCAGGCTCCTGAGTCTTCAGTTTACTGACTGTAGATTTGGGGACTTCCCAGCTTCCATAATCATGCAAGTCATTTAAAAATTTTATCTATCTATTCACCTACCTACTTACTTATCTATCTGTCTTCCATTGGTTTTGTTTCTCTGAAGAAATCAGACTAATACAGTAAGTTTTAACAAACTATTTTAAGTAAGCTGAGCTTAGCTCAATCAAATGAATAATAACACATGATTGTCTTTTATACCTTGCTCTTTATCACACTCTAAGAAGACATTTCTTAAAGTCCTTATTTTCTTAACCTCAATTACAGTATTTTCCCGCAAAAAAATTTTACTAAAGGAAGTTACTACTCTAGCTCATCAACATATGTCCTTATATTTAAACTTCAAGGATATTGGCATGTATAGCTTTAGTCAGAGGTGGATTATCTAGTTTATTTACTATATTAATTATTATATTCTGTCTTGGTACTAGAATATGATGATATAATAGAAAGTGGCTCACGCCTGTAATCCCAACACTTTGTGAGGCCCAGGTGGGCGCATCACTTGAGGCCAGAGGTTTGAGATCAGCCTGGGCAACACGGCAAAACTCCGTCTCTACTAAAAATACAAAAATTAGCCAGGCGTGATGGCACGTGACTGTAGTCCCTGCTACTTGGTGACTGAGACATGAGAATCGCTTGAACCTGGGAGGCGGAGGTTGCAGTGAGCCAAGATTATGCCACCGTACTCTAGCCTGGGCAACAGAGTGAGACTCCTCAAAAAAAAAAAAAAAAGACACTGTATATATCATAAATTTTTGTTCATGTGTTCTGTGTCACTTCCCCTCATCCTGTCTCTCTCTCTCTCTTTTTTTTTTTTTTTTTTTTTTGCTATACTCTTTGCTTTGAGGACACAAGTCAATGTAAGAAAATGGCGTATTTATATATCTTTCCCTTTTTGCTCTTAGGCAATGTGAGTCCCTTAATCTTTATAAACTTTCTTCTGTCTAAGTAAGACCTTGTGCCATGTCACATGATGCTTCACATTAAAATTATACCTCTGCTAGGCTGTAAAATTAAGGAAGTCAGAGTCCCTAATTTATTTGTTCTAAGTATATCAGTGTAGTAATGATTTGAGTGCACAAAAATCCTACGGGTAGTCAATAAAAATTCTCCAACAAGATAATTTCAAAAATAAAAATTCTGATTGATCATTCTGCCTCTGTATAATACCTGAATCACAGAATACCATGACTGAGGGTAACAAAATACAAACTTTATGAAATCTGCCCTGAGAGGACAGAATCAGAGCACAAGTGGGCAGAGCATGTGTTTATTAAGTAGAAAGCTTTCTCTAAGTGAGCCCAGTAGATTTCTTTCCCCACCACTGAGTTCTACACGGGGCCTCTGTGGCCCACACAGAACTCAGTGTGAACAGTGGCCAGAGAGTCCAATCTCATAATTTCAAAACCTTTCTGGCAGTTTTCACTTACTGGTTTGTCCTAATCACCAGCTCTTAACAGCAACAAAATGGTGAGAGTAACAGAAAGTGAGATCAAAAGATACATATTCAATGCAAAACAGCTCAGCCTGTTAGCCCCAAGCAATGAATCAGTGAAGAACACTCTCCATTGTGTAGTAAAGTGTTTCTGGGAGGCTTATGTTGTTAGATGCAAACCTGCCCAAGGCAATGTTAAAAAAAAAATTCATCAAGCCAACAAAGCAAAGGAGGTTTGCACTTCATGTTCTTCCATGCAGCTCATCCAGGCTTTGTCCATCAGGGAAAAATCTAATATTATGATAAAGATAGATTCGAAGAGATTAACAACCTTGCCCCAAATATTAACTGACCCTTTCTATTACATCATTTTTGCCCAAATCATCCATTTTAAAACAACATAAAAAGTCAGATACTAGGGTTGCACAGGACAAAGATATTGTAGAAAATAATATGTTTCTAACAGTATGACCCTTTGCCAACCACTCACAAGTGAAATACTTCATGTCTCTCTAAAATTGGGAAATGCAATTTCTCTTATGTTACTTCATAATACTAACTCTGCTCACTCTACCTCTTTAGGAGTTGGTGCTCATGTGGGACCAAAAACTACACAAAAAGACCTTACAGACATTCCTTCTCTGTCAGATAAAAAGTTAATAATGATATATTATAAACGAGAATTTTTCTAGACTTATCACGCACACTTTTACCTGTCGTCCTCATAAAATATACAGCCACGGAAGGAGCATAGCAGTGGAAGAGAACTATTGCTTTGGCACTTTCATAGCAGCCACCAGTGTCAAATATAAGGCAGAAAATGTGTTTGACCATCAGCAAGCACTATCCTAGAAGAGCCTGCTATACGCTAAAAGAGTTTGCAAGTTTGACTGGGTATAGGATAATTAGCATGATGAAAGCATTTATTGAACTCTTGGCTACAGAAGAGATACAGAGAGATATTTTTTAGTTTTACTAGGAAAAAACAAACTGCCACAGCTGGTGATACACAGTCTAGGATAAAGAAACAAATATTGCCAGCCAATTCTTTGAGACTGTTCCAGCCACACAGTAGAAGCATGACGTGAGAGGACTAACTGCCACAAAGACCTCCCAGCTTCTCCTGCGGTCTACAGACTGCCAGATATGGTCACTGTCAATAGAAACAGTCTTGGAGTTAACTAGAGTACAGTTGGCTCTGGACTGCTGGACAGCCAAACAGGCACTGTCATTGAGAAATGGTAACACAGGTAGTAAATGTCTGCCTTTGATCAATAGTAAGTTTTATTCCCTCTGTTAGGTGCCTAACAGAAGGCATTTCCTGATACTCATGGGTTCATAAATTTTCACTGAGACGTGAATTAATTCTTCATTTCCATCAATGTCATTAGAGTGTTCAAAGGTTTATTTAGAAGCACTTAATAAATGTTAATTTCAAAATGTCTTTATTTTTGAAGCTTAGATTTATCATACCCTATGCAAAAGTAGATATGGTGTATCATCTGAGCAGTCTATTCTTTTCCTTTTCCTTTCTTCTCCCCCTTTTAACACTCTTTTTTTTTTTTGCCATGGGCTATGAAAAATTTGTTTAGTATAATATTGCACAGATTTGCAAGACTATGTTTCTTTTCTGTTTCATTAATTCTGCTAATTTATCAATTAATTTGGCTAATGACACTTACTCCCTTTTCACTGCTCTTCTGACAAAAGTTTTCTAATGAGAGAGATATATTAACTAGCTGTTTTAAAATGTTCTCAACAAGGTTAAGATGGTCCCTGTAATAGATGGTGGAATAAATCAAGGGGACCCTAGCCACAAGTTGGAGGCATGTGGAAGCCTCTCTTCTTCTACTAGCCTGCACTGAATTTTCAGAGACAAAGGTAGGGAGACAATAGAAGGTTTAGATAAGGTAGGACAGCTCCTTCTCCAGCATGTGAAAGACAATTACTCAATGGGATTTACCTGGACAGAAGTCATGTGTTCTTGATGAGGCCTGTCTTCTTGCAGGGGTAGGGCTTCTTAGCTGAACAACAAAACTGAAAGTTTCATTCTAACCTGGAATGCTAAATAGCTATAACAGAGAAATTAGAGTCCTAAGAATGCTTTTAGTGTGGAAGTTCAAGATTAGTACAGGGATTCTCCTTAGAAATGTGTATCTTGGGACTGCAACTAATTAAAACCAATCACACTTTTAATAATAAAGAGTATGATAGTGTGCACCTTAATGAAAGGACGCATATATATATGATAAAGGGCGGGATGAGAGAGAACAGAATTCAGCCTGGCTACACAGTATAACATAGCCAGCTAGTACATCCTTTTTCTAGAACTCAAAGGAAGGGTATGGAGATGGGCAATGAGCTTGCAAATGACTATGATAATAAAACTAATAAATGATCTATAAAGTAGAATCACTCACAACCTGAAAAAGAATCATTCATTTAACAATTAGACGTTACAATCCCTACTGAGTCCTTCAGGATTTTAATAGATGGCTCTTTTTGTCCATGGCTCAGACACATCTCAAAGATTTTGGTAGCATTGGAACCAGCCTAGGAAGTGTGCAATTGCAAAGACTGGATTTGGTGGAATCCACAAGGCAGGTTTAGGATCTCCTGAGAATTACCAATAACTGACAAGGAAGTGGGGGAGCAAGTTTGGTGTGTAAAGAAGACAATTAGGGGAATTAACTATACTGCCTCTCCAGGGAAACTTCTCACAAATGCCTTTTGTCTAGCCTTCCCCACAATACCTCTAGCTGCCATGAATTTACCCTTCACATTTTAATTTGAATCTCAGTGCTATAGACATATCCCTGATAATTCTGTGGCTCTGACAGGAGACTGCAAAATATTCTCTTAAGTACTAATGAGTTCAAGCTTTTGGAATTCCAGTACTCCCTTTTGTTTTTGTAGTAGATTCAGAGAGATAGAAAAAGACAGAAATATATCTACAAATAATAAGGGAAGCATAAGAGAAATATGAGGCAGAGAGAAGGATGCATATACAAACTCAGTGTGAGAAACAGTGAGAAGGAAGTGAAGAGAGAGTAAGAGAGTGGCTTAGGGCACCCACTAAAGAATCAGGTAAAAATAGATGACATGAAAAGCCAAAGAAAATTCTCTAATAGACATTCAGAATTTTTTTTAAAGTAGATATATAGAAAAAAGAATAAGAATGTTTGTATTTGGCAATGTTAAGTTTTTCTCTCTCTTTACCTCAAGTCACACCCTACCTTCCATCCTCTGTAAAACAACAAACTTGAAGGGATCAGCAAATAATGTTCAGGAGAGAAGTTTAGAAATTTAGAAATATTTTTTGCCTTATATTTTATGATACTTGTTCTACACTACTGCTGATACTGTCATTGCTATTGTTTTTATTATTAGTGATACTATTTATTACTCATAAAAACAAAATGACAATGAATGGATATGAGACTGCCTTTTTCCTGAAAAGAGTGGATCAATAATTGCAAGCTACAAATAGCAATGAGGAGGGTCTCGGGAATACTCACTCGGAGGATAAAAACACTGATTGAAGCCTGATTTATTGAGTTGAACTTCTAAATGGGAGACATGGAAATAGCAGAAGACTATGTTGAAAATGTTGAACTTTATTTAAGCCCCATGCTTCCAGGAATCAAGGCTGGTTAAGAAATCCGCCACCCTTTTGTGTTCCAGAAAATGGCTAAGCAACCAAAGGACCCCAGTGCCCTCATATAACATCAGAAAAGAGCTGTTTCGGTTCTTCCCCATAACTCCTATAGACTCCAATGACTCCCTGTCCTTATAGCACCTCATACTCCCTTTCTTTCCTGTGAGGTGTTCTTCAGTAATGAATATCCTTATTGCAACAGCCTGTTAAGAACATTTTGGTAACTATCTGGTGCCTTTGGTTTTTCACATAGTGTATCACAAAGCTCTCTGAGCTAGCTTACCCTGGGGAACAGTGGGCTGGGAGCAGTGTCCAGAGCAATCCTAGGCAATGCATGGGACGGGAGGAAAAAGAAAAAGGGGAAGTTTTCATTCTTATTTGTGTTGTATAATGAACAAGGGCTTTTTCATTATATTATCCCTTATTTCACAAAATGTATGCATTCCAGAAATGCATTTTTTTTTTCCTGGGGACTTAGGGACTGCTATTAGAAAACCAGAGAACCCTGGGTATAATAAAATCCTGAGATGTAATAAAATCAGACACTTAAGAAAGCAGTAGTACTACTTTTTACACTCACATATTTAAGAGAAATACTAACGTTGCTTTTATAAAACACTCACTGTAGTATTCTTAACATTTATAATCTTGCAATATCCACCAAATAAATATCACAATGAAAAGCACAGAAAGTGAATCACTTGGGTAGATTGTAGACTCTAATAGGTCTGCCTACACTTTGGATATTCCTCCGTGTAAGTCATAAAGTTAGAAATCACACATTCCTTGTCTATTTAGTTCAGCTATTATGTCAGTGGGATGCAAAGTCCCCTACATTTTAGAATGTTTTTCTTTTATGCCACTAGGTTAATAGTTGAGTATGGCAGCACTTAGAATCTAGAATGATTTGCAAATGTAGATGCTTTTCAATAGTATATTATGAAGGGGAAGGAATTGTTTTGCTTATTATTCATCTTTTTATAATTATTTGAAGGTTTCATAGGTTTTTTGGAAATACTTTAAATGGAATTTTTCATCTAGCGCAGGGTTTATGAAATTATAAACTGAAAACTGAATGTGGCTTACATTTGGGGAGCTGAATTTTTCTTGATATAAACCAATACATTGCATTACTTTCTTTTTTTTTTTTTTTTTTTTTTGAGGTGGAGTTTTGCTCTTGTTGTCCAGGCTGGAGTGCAGTGGCACAATTTCAGCTCACTGCAACTTCTGCCTCCTAGGTTCAAGTGATTCTCGTGCCTCAGCCTCTCGAGTAGCTGGGATTATAGGTGCTTGCGACATGCCCAACTAATTTTTGTATTTTTAGTAGTGACAGGGTTTCACCATATTGGCCAGGCTGGTCTCAAACTCCTTACTTCAAGTGATCTATCCACCTCAACCCTCCCAAAGTGCTGGAATTACAGGCGTGAGCCACTGCGCCCAGCCATTTGTATTACTTTCAACACAGAATGAAGACATAGCAAAGTCAAAAGGGAGTTTAATAATAAATGGAAAAGGCCAGTATTTGTTGAGCATCTGTTTTGTGCCAGGCGTAGCTCAAATATATTTACATGTGTTGTTAGGTTTAAATCTCACAACATCACGTACCCTGATGACCCCCATTTTCTAGAGTAGAAAACTGAGTCACAGATAGGTCAGTTACTTGCTCAAGGAATTCTAGTCATGATTCTATTCTACTGAGAATGGAATCTAGTCTGTTCTGAACTGTCTGCTCTCTACATCTGCAGAGGGCTATAATCCTGGAACCTCTCTTTACCTCTGTCCTGTGTTCAGCCTCCTTTCTTCTCTTGCCCATTTCTTTTTCTTTTTATGTTTATTAATTATTTTGGTAGAAAACATCCTCCACTGACTTCTTAAGATTTGTGAGATTGAAGTTATTTTATGAATTTTGTGTCTAACAACTAAAAATGAAGGCAAAAAAAATTAACTTTGTTGAGAATCCTAAATTAAAAAGCATTTTCCTATATAATTTTGAAGACAATTTTCCATTGAATTCTAAATGCCAGTGTTGCTACTGAGAAGTCCAAAATGATTTCTGGTCCTTTGAGTATGACTTTTTTTTTCCCCCTACTTAGATTTTTTTTGGTTATGTTCCTTATCTCACTGTTACGAAATTTTATGCTGAAATGCCTTGAGGTGGGGCAACTTCCACCCCTTTCAATCCTTTCAACCTGGAAAGTCATATACAGCTCAGGAAAGTTTCATTGAAGTATTTCATTATTAATTTCTTCTCATATCTTTTTCTATTTTTTTTCCTGTATTTATTATTAATTGGAATGGTAGACCTCCTAGACTGGTCCTATAATATATATTTTTTTCTTCTAGTTTCTTTTTTTTTCTTTTGCCTCCATTTCATGAGACATTTTCTTAGCTTTTAATATTATTATGGCTATGTCTACCATTATGTTTGTAACCTCCAACAGCTCTCATTTCATGGGTGCAATATCTTCTTTTGTCTAAGAATATTTAAAAGTTTTCTCTTGCTCAAATCCTTCTTTTACTTCAAGTTGTCATTATCATTTGTTTATTTGGTTTCTTCACGTTAGAGGAATTCCTTAGGTCTCTGGAAATCTTCGCTGTAATTCATATTTAAAATGACGAATAAAATGTAAGTGGGTTATTGGAAGACTCTCTAGGAACCACATCAAAAGTTTGATTACTGTGAGGCCACTAGACTGCAGAGGCCATGCATACGTTCTCTGGCCAACAGTCCAGGCTTGTAACCAGCCCTGTCAGGCTTCCAGACAAGTGAGTGAAGCCCACCTGGACCCTCCATGCTGTTCAGCTCCATGGCTGAACAGCATGGAGCAACCTCAGTCAACACACCATGTCAAACAAAAGAATCACCTAATTAAGCTCTGTCCAGATTTCTGAATCTTGAGATATAACAAAATGGTGGTTATTTTAAGCCACAAGCCACTAAGATTTGAGTAATTTTTTATGCAGGAAGGGATAATCAAAATATTCAACTTACATGGACTATCACAGAAAGGTGATATCTAAAATACTGGTATGATAAAATGCAACTTGTAAAATTATTTTTTAAATGATGACTGGAAACTGAGTGTGTGGGCAAGACTCCTTGGCTAAGGGCTTCACTGCAGGGTGACCTGGCTGTGCTGTTTATTGCGGGAGACCCTTGTGTTTGTCATTCCCCTACCCTCTGTTCTTTCTTTCTATATTATTTTTAAAATAAACTTTTAGAACAGTTTTAGATTTACTGAAAAACTAAAAGCAGCACAGAGTTCCCCATAAAACCCATGTCAATTTCTCCCTCTTATTAGCATCTTACATTGGTATGGTACATTTGCCACAATTACTTGACTAATACTGATGCATTCATATTAAGTAACATTCATACCTTATTTATATTTTCATAATATTTTACTTAATGTCCTTTTTTCCTTCCAGGATCCTATCCAGTATGTCACACTAGTTATTATATCTCTTTAGGCTTCTGTTGGCTGTGACAGCTTCTCAGTCTTTTTATGTCTTTGACAACTTTGATAGTTTTGAGGAGTTGTGGTCAGGTATTTTGTGACATGTCTCTTTAGTGACATTTGTTTAATTTTCTTTTTTTTTCACGATTAGACTAGAGCTATGTGTCTTTGGGAGGAAACCACAGAAGTAAACTGTCAATCTAATTATTTCTATTAAGAAGGGTATATACTCTCAACATAACTTGTCACTATCGACTCTGACCTTGATGACCTTGCTGCAGTAGTGTTTATCAGTTTTATCCACTGTGAAGTTACTGTCGGTATGGACTCATAAATATTTATTTCTCACACACACACACACACACACACACACACACACACACATATGTATATATATAAAGCTTATTTTTCTTTTCAGTCAGTTGTATTTCTCAGAAAAGAGTCTCAAAATATTCTGCAGAGAGGGAAAAACCTGGATGCCAATACTATGTAGTCTCAGTGGAAAATTAAGGCTGAGGTTGGATGTGGGTAGGGTCTTAGTACTTAATATGAATATGTCATGTACCACACCTTCAACTATATCTAGGGGTCCCCCAGTACAGAGACCTGTTTTCCCTCTCCAGAGAACTTAAATCAGGGAGAGTCAGCCAGAGCCATGGGCAGAGGGCAGAGGACAAGATCTAGTGATTTAACTGACTCTTAAATGTCATTCAAACAATTTCTCTTATTTTACTTGATCCCCATCCCAACCCCAACCTTCCTTCCCCCTAGTTCCAGTAGTATTTGGTGCTGCCAATTCCTGAACTGTTTGTGGGATGAATTGCTTTGGTTCTCAGTTTTTCCCATTACTGGTTTACACTTCAGCATTTTCACATCTGCTAAGTCAGTTTTACTCATCCATCTGCCCTACAGCTTCCAAAATTGTTTTTGCTGTGCTCTTCTCTCTTGTCGCCATTCTTGTATATTTGTCTTTAGAAAAAAACAAATCCCTTTACAGCAAATTTAGTAGATTTTGCAGGGGGTGGGTGGGAGTGAGCAAAATTGGATGTGTGTTAGATCCATCATCTTTCCACAGATTTGCTCAGGATTACGGAGTTAGCTCTGTGAGAACAGAGGCTCTATCTGCTCATCTTTGCATACACATCATCCACACACACACCTGATAAAGGGTAGGAGGTAAATATTAATTGAATCTTGCATAAATGAAAATAGAAAGCCACGTTAGGACTGAAATCCAAATTCAAGTTAATTTTTATTTTTTACATTACATTAAACTTCCACCCCTCCTATAAAATTTGTACTTTTTAACATTTAAAATGAAATTTATCATCCGTTTGATCATGCAGATCAGTGCTTTTCAAAATTTTTATGTGCATACAAATGCCCTGGGGATCTCTTAAAATGCAGATTCCAATTCAGTAAGTCTGGGTGAGGTTGAGACTACTGGTTTGAGGACCACAAATTTGTATAGCAAAATGTTTAGTAATAGATTTATAGCACTACATATTCTGACATTATGATATGCCATTTCACATTTTATTTCTATTACAGAGGTACTATTTGCACAATAACTTTGTCAGGGCTTGGATAGTAACACATTGCATTATTCCAGAGAAGGGAGGACTGCGGACTCAGGTCAACCTAAAAGTTAATTACAGATTAAGTGAGGGCAAAACCAACTTTTAAAAAATTGGGTATTTCTTCCTCCAGTGAGAACCAGATTCTTCTAGATAGCCATGAGGTTGTTATCTGTTATAGAAATGGTAGGGATAGGAATTATTCCATGACTATGTAGATATATGTACATGTATGTTTACATCCTAAGTTGTACCAAACTAATTTAAGATGATTTAACTTTGCATGCAAATAATATTTTCTAGAGGAAACAAGCAAATCAAGGCAAAGAGAAAATTATCGTAAGATAAAACAAATATTGGAGTTAGTACATAAAATATATGCCATGACTGCTACAGTTAATAGCAGGGATATTATAAATAGAGCACTGGACATTCAGCACAAAAATGGACACATAATCATTTACATAAGTTACTAAGGCTAAAAAGTTAATTTCTTTAGTTTACCTTTATAAAGAGGAGGCCATGTCATATGTTTCACATAATGTTTTCAAAGACAATGTTAGAGTAAAATTTTATAAGGTAGCCAGATAATATACATTAGTTCAGGCATGGATTTAGATGCTAATGATGGAGAGGTAAAGACGTGTAAACTTTTTCAAGGAGCTCACGGTCATATGGAAAAATGTATGTAACCAAGAAATGTCAAATAAGATACAAGTAAAAGGTATGTTGGCCCACAAAAGGAAGAAATCAGCTAAGCCAGGGAAATGTTGGCGGTGGGAGACATGAGCTAATTTATGGCGTAAGAAATAAAACTGTAGCTGAACAAATATTACATATTGTCAAAATCTGTAAGAATACAATATCTGGCTGGGCGCAGTGGCACACGCCTGTAATTCCAGCACTTCGGGAGGCTGAGGCTGGTGGATTCTTTGTCTAAGAAAAAGAAAAAAGAATACAATATCTTAATCTAATGGGCTCTGCACTGTGGTCAGAAGAAGAAAAGGAAGGGAAGGGGAGGGGAGAAGAAGGGGAAGGGGAAGGCTGAGAATTTTGGCAACAAATACAGTTTTTCTGGGAGACTGTAGTTCATGGGTAAGGGACAGTACTCAGGGATAATACAAGACCCCAGTTATTTTTTACTTGCAGTAGAAGTCAGAGGAACAAGCTTCTAGGGTGTCCAGGTGACGGCAGGTTCCCAAAGCAAAAATTACATAAGGCTAGGACTAGTCCCAGGTTCTGGAGCAGTTAAGCAGGCTGGATGAGTGGTCCTTAATCTACTTTGATTCCAAGGTATCTTTTAAAATAAAACTAAGGGCTGGGCGCTGATGGCTCATGCCTGTAATCCCAGCACTTTGGGAGGCAGAGGCGGGCAGATCACAAGGTCAGGAGTTCAAGACCAGCCCGACCAACATGGTGAAATCCTGTCTCTACTAAAACTACAAAAATTAGCCAGGCATGGTGGTATGCGCCTGTAGTCCCAGCTACTTGGGAGGCTGAGGCAGGAGAATCACTTGAACCTGGGAGACAGAGGTTGCAGTGAGCCGAGATCGCACCACTGCACTCCAGCCTGGGTGACAGAGCCAGACCTGGTCTCAAAAAAACAAAAACAAACAAATACATATATGTGCATATGGCTGTTTACCTTCTACTTAGATCAACTCCAAACAGTAAACACATGCAAAGTTTGGGTTTGGGTTTAGGAGTTTTAAGGATATCACAGACCTTTTTGAGGTCTTCATAAACCCTGAGTTAAAACAAACTAAATTTGATGGATACATCAGGCTATCATCATAACAACTTGAGGCTAGGAGCCATTTAGCTATTCTTGCTGACTCCCTTTACTTTAATTCTGTGCTCATCAAGTGACCTTCTGATTATAGAATGTCACCAATTTTAGGTGGAGACAAACTCTGTGACGCCCATTATAGGAACTCCAGGTTAAGAACACTCAGACTAGGGGCAATGTGATGGCTTAGAGTAGAGAAGGTCCCGACATCTTCAATTTTCTTTATCTCAATCACATTTCATTTGTGTGTACTTTTCTCATTACTTGAACTCACTGGCCTTTCTGCAGAACTTTCCATCCAATAATAGTTATTTACTGTAAGACCTAAAGCTTAAACTAAAATACTGCATCATTGTTAGCACTGAGGCCTCAGTGAGCAGATAAGCATATTATCAACATACAAATATTAGGCCCAGACACAAGTCTGCAATGTTTCTGACCTTCCCAGAAAATACAACCATGAACATCACAGGGCCTGAAAATTGATGTATTCTTAAGTTCCTAGGGGAGTATAGTGGGATATTTTTTAATCTACACAATTGAACTTTCTTATAAATCTTTAAAAATACATCATAAGCTTCTTCCATAATTAGGATACTGGCAATGTTGGGTTGGAAACATATATTTCATTTTCCAAGTTCCCTAGAACCTAAAATGTTTAGCTCACATTTATCAATATGCTCAAGTGGGAGCCGGCATTTCTCTTTAGGCAATACAAGTACTAACTCAGTGAATTTTCCTACCAGTAAGTCTATGAGGTGGGTACTACTATTATGCCCATTTTAGAGATGGCAAAATCGAAGCACAGATAGGTTAAATAGTTCACCTAAGGTAACACTGATAGTAAATAGTAGAGCCAGGTCAAGACTCAGGTAGACTGGCTCTAGAGGAAGCTTGTCCAACCCACGGCCTGTGGGCTACATGCAGCCCCGGATGGCTTTGAATGTGGCCCAGCACAAATCCATAAACTTTCTTAAAATATGAGATTTTTTTGCAATTTTTTTTTAGCTCATCAGCTGTCAGTAGTGTTAGTGTATTTTATATGTGGCCCAAGAGAATTATTCTTCCAGTGTGGCCCAGGGAAGCCAAAAGATTGGATACCCCTGCTCTAGAGTGTGCGCTATTCATTATTTCATATACTCTTTTTTTCAGAGGCTATGACTGCTCAAAAGTAAAACTCAAAGCATCAAAGTGTTGGAGACAAGATAAATATGAGAACAATGAGGAAGGGCTAATAAAATATTATCTGCAATCAATGGAATTCTATGCCATCATTAATTTAGAAATAAATTTAATAAGTAAAATGTTCCCAATATTTTGCTACATGAATAAAGCAAACACATTCTATAGTAAAACCGATTTATACATATGTGCACATGGAAACACACACACAAATAGAGGATATGTTGATGATGGTAATTACCAAGTGATGTTTAAATAGGTTATTTTCATTTATTTTCTCAAGAATGATCTGATCTTTACACAGCTGGTTCCCTTTTGCTTTCTAAAGCCCAGTTTAAATGTCACCTTATCAAAAGGTCTTTCCTGACCCCCTGTCTGAAGAACAGACACTGTCACTCTATATTTCTAAATAGTACTTACCATTCTTCAATACTTATTGTTAGTACTTTTTTGTATGTTTTTCACATTCAGCCATCCCCTCTACAAGTAATCTCCGTGAGTGTGAAGATTATGTCTGTCTAACTCACTTTTACATTCTCATCACTTAGAAAGTTGTGTGAGTGTTCTTTAAATATTTATTAAATAAATTAATGAGTGATAAAAAATAAATATATCTACGATTCAACTTACGTTTAACACATATAATTTCACCACAGCAAATCTCAACCTCATTCAATCGAGAAGCCGAAAGAAGTTCCTCTATTCTTTCCCTTTGTTCAGTCTTCACTTTCACTCATATTATCACAGATAACTGGAAACCTTGGGTAAAACTCTGGGCCAAGAGCAATGGTTTCCCTGGGAAACATGGAAGAGATGTTCCCTGCCCTTAGAAGGTTACGTCTAATGGCTTCGAAAGACTTTTAAATACATAACTGTATAGTAATAAAAGATACACAAGAGGTACTATAAACTGTAGGCACTGAGGAAAGACTAGCTATTTTTTGAGTTACTTTCTAATTGAGAAAAGTCAAAAAGTCAAAAAAGTTATTCTGTTTTAATCAATTGTCAAAAAAATGATAAAAACAATTTCATGAAATTATCAATAATAGGAAACTAGCAGTAAATTATTACTGTTTGATCATGTCTCTTCTACCCATATGTAGATAGATATAACCAAGGGTGGAGTGAGTTGCCTTCTCATTTGGATATATGTGATCTGTGTCTTAAATGGAGCCTTGGGAAAGTGGCCAAAAACCACCAGAGGTGGCCATGGCACCTCCTCCAGTCATAGGCCACAGCCAGAATATTTTTTGTTTAGAAATACAGTTTATCCTCTGCATAATATTCTGAACTTAACTTGTGCTTCTCACAATGCATATGAAAAAAAAATGGCAACAAAAGTCTAGGTTTTTCAACTTAGATGAGATTCCAACAATAGGCAACATTATGCCATATGAAGAACATGATGATGTAGAAGGAAGTTGGGGTTGAAAAACAATTACAAATTGACTATGGAACTTGAAGAACAAAAGCCATTCTGCTTTAATTACTACACTCTTTCCTTCACTTCTTTCATTAAAACCACTGTGAATCAAGTGTTTCCTTGGGTTATCTTTTTATTTTAAATGGATGAGAGTATCCTTGATGCTAGGTTTGATATGGCTAAATCTTCAATTTAAAAAGTTACTACCTGCCTTAAGACTTTATTAATATGGTAGATATTAATCAGATTTATTCAACCCATCTTTGGAGCATACGCTAAGTGCCTTGGCTTTGATGCTGTACAACGTCCCATGAATGTTGAGATGACTTAATTCATTGGGTGCCAGATAATAAGGCATGATTTGGAGAAAGGAGTATTGACTAAGAAACAGTAAAATTACAGCTCTCAAACAAGAGAATATATGACTTCCTTACCATCAAGATATAATGTGGATAAAAAGACTGTTCACTCAGGAACTATAAGAGTATAATTTTGGGGCAAAGATTTCCTTACCATCTAATATGGTCAGCTCTCTAGATAGAAAAGCAACAGATGCAATATTCTTTTCATATGCGTGGTGAAAGACAATCTTTTCATCTAGAAAGAACACTGGAATCACAGTGCATTTTCCACAAATGTGCAAAAATGAGATGGAGTTACTCCATCCAAGTTGCTGAGGTACTTCTCATTTTTTGAGCTGTGGATGGCCCACAAACGTTGTAAAAAATCTTTTTCCATTGAAATTTGCCTAGTTTGAATAGAAGACCTACCACTCATATCCTCAGGAAACCAAATACATCATTGCTTCTCAGTCATGAAAATGTCTGTGGGCTCCAGGCCTCTGAGTTGCTCCAGAATACCACAGTATCACATTCTTGTCTTACACTGATCCAGTCTTTGAAAAATTATGCAGGTGTGGTCTTTGTCTCACACTTTGAAAAGTTTATTTGCATTAAGTCATTTGGGAAAAACCAAATCTAACTATATATTCTCAGCATTTAAGCGTTTTAAATTCATTAAAATGTAAATAACTTTGAAAACATTTTAAAGACTGATTGTACCACCAACCATATTTTAAAAAGTAAATTACAGTTTGGGAAAATATTTCTGGCCGGCAGAGATTTGAAAACACAAAATGAAAATGCAAAAATATGGAAAAGAATAAATATTATCCATTAAACTTTAAAATTGCAGAATATGTGGAATTAAGATCCGGTGAAAGAAATGAAGCCATTTACTGCAATCAGAATTCTGTAAACAGGGACATGGTCATACACACTCAAAAAGAAAACACAATTGGGCTCATAAATACTTGGGAGTTTTATAAGAAATATTCATTTTACTCATGCAAAGGGTATTGTTTTCATTTGTAAACTCTACCCCTGACCTTTGCATAGCAAAGAACTCACTGGCTTTTGTTGCTTCTGGGCGGGTAAATCCTCTAACAGTGTTTGGAAGAACGTTAAGATCTTGGGTTTTGGAGAGAAGAGTTAGAAAAGAAATTTCTCACTGCAGCACTTGGGGTCCTTTATTTCCCAGGGACCTCTGTCTTTGGCTGATGCACTCCTATTGCGTGTGGTGTCCTAGCCCTGTTGTCTTGCTCCTACTTGGAAGCAGAGAATGGCTTCTGTTATAGGGAACAAGACAGTGACAAATTCATTTTCATATCTAAAGCCAGCTCTGAAATGTCAACATATAATGAAGTTTTAACAAGAACAAAATAAGACTTCATCTGTTTTGTGTATATTTTTTCCCAACAAAAATCAAGAGTCTCTTTTGGGATATTTTGTTAGCTTCCTCTTTCTCTACTTCTCTCTCTTGCATAGTTATTAATTATTCATAGCAGTTTCCCCACCCCGCCACAAGTTTTCTTCACTGTTTATTTCAGTGTGTTTCTTTATCTATCCTTGGTTCGTTTCTTGTGATCCTTCTTTCCTGGTTGAGAGTTTCATCCAGTGTTAGTATCCTTCATTTCTTCTCCTTCACTACTTTGTCTTTTCCTTTTTCCAGCACTCTCCCAGCTCTTCTGACTGTCCTGAACTCAATAGGAATTGGTTGTCTGCAGACTGCTTATTAGCATCCCTATTGTAAGGTTATTCTTGTAAGGATATTGCCAAGTTTAAAATGAGGAAACTGAGGCCAGCACGAGACAAATTAAATTCCAGTTCATTCAGCTTCCGGGGAGGTTCTGTGGTCCCGGGGGAGGGAGAGAGAGAGAGGTGCCAGAGAAGTCATGCCCGGCCGTTCTGGGCGTGGGGTTTTATAGGGGGTGAGGGCAATAGATTGGTCAGTGGGGGAACAAAGCATGGGCAGCTGCATTGGTCATAGAGAGACTGGACCTGGACTTGGCAAGTTGCCATTGGTAGCCCAGTGGGGCTATTGAAAGGTGGGCAGAAGGTAAAAGATTGATGGGTGAGGAAACAAAGCATGGGCACCTGTATTGGCCAGAGAGAGAGACTGGACCTGGACTTGGTGAGCTGCCATTGGTCAGGCTCTCAGTGGGATTTTTTAATTTGGGCTGAGAGCATCATTAAGTGCTGAGGGTGGGCCTAGGGGTGGAATGCAGGAGTGGGTGTGGGGAGCCTGCATGGAGAAGGCAGGCGCTGAGTAGGACCTCCGGCCTTCTGATAACAGTGTTATCAGGTGTGGAGGGGGTGGGTATTGTCCATCCGGCTCCCAGCGAGGCTATGGGCCTTACACCTATTTCAGTTGGATAAACAATGATATGGAAGAGCATTTTGCAAACTGGTTCCTAGAAATTTTGTTCTGAACACACCTTCAATGCACTACTCATAAAGGGCTTTATAAACTAGGGCAGTTCAATTTAAAAAATACAGAAAAAAAATCAGAGTTTACTTGATGGTATTTTTTTCTGGCAACAATGAAAACTGAAAATGATTTATAATTAGTAACCAAAAGAGAAAAGACAGCAAGGGTTAGATTAAGATTTGTGGTGGTGCCTGGGCTCACTGCTCTTTCATAGTAAATAATATTCCTTCATACGTTAAAAAGAAATAGGTAAAATCTGGACTCAGTCTTCGTTTCTAAGCTTCAGCATTTTATATCCATTTACAGGATTCTTCTGCAGCCTTCAAGAATCAGGGGAAAGGTTTTTACTTTGGAAGATGGGAATAAACATAGTTTTGGACTTCAAATATGTTGATCCAAATCTTCTAAACTTTACATGAAAAGAAAAACCATGATCAAACAGGAAAGCTCAAACCTGGAGCTAAAACATCTGGATCTCAGACAGCATTTTCTGGCAGTATGTAAACTCAACCTGAATCTCAGCCACATCAATATGAGACATGACCACCCTAGCTACCACAGTGAAGCTGATAAGCATTGAGGGTGTACAGAAGCAGATAGGCCAGAAGACAAGACCCTCTCAAGAGTGCTGTAAATGGGCCATGACCAGAGTATATCCATCCCCTTGCCAAATTTCTCTTGGAAACAGGGAGTGTTGATTCAAGACATGATGAATGACAGAAACATTTATTATGGATTATGCCCCTAATTTTTATTTTTTGAGCACCTATGTCCAGAGTCAGAGCACTATGCTGCCTACTTGCATATATAAATAGAATTTTGTTCTATCCCTTAAGGGGTTAAGAATCCAGGTAGGGGCCAGGGGCAGTGGCTCACACTTGTAATCCCAGCAATTTGGGAGGCCAAGGCAGGCAGATCAGTTGAGGCCACGGAGTTCAAGAGCAGCCTGGCCAACATGATGAAACCCATCTCTACAAAAAATATAAAAATTAGCTGGGCATGGTGGTGTGTGCCTGTAATCCCAGCTACTCAGGAGGCTGAGGCAGGAGAATCGCCTGAACCCCAGGAGGAGGAGGGTGCAGTGAGCAAGGATCATAACATTGCTCTCCAGCCTGGGGGCCAGGGTAAAACTCTGTCTCAAAACAAAACAAAACAAAAAAAGAATCCAGCTAGGGAGATGAGGGAATTACATTAATAAATTCTCCTGCTCTGAAAATATTTGAGGTATTTTATAAAATAGAAATCTAACTAGAATGAGAATTGCTGGTTTGGACCTTAATTATTTATTTCTATAAAATTCTCATACGCCTGGATTGATCTACTGCAGTTTATTTACAGGGAGTAACCCAAATGATAGAGTAGTCATCTCCAGGATTTGCTAGGAATTTCCTACTAATAAAATGCACAGGGTTTTATTATCTAATTTACCATATGAAGTTTCAATTAATTTGGATATCAAACAAGTTTGATTTATATTCTCAATTATGTAGTGACTGATCTGATTATTTTGATAATTTTCTAAGTATATTGACAATAACATCCAAGTGACACGTGTGTCTTGGTCAAAATATGTGGATATACTCTTCCCATCTATACATCCCATCTTGATCAAATAGTAGGATTCAACTAAAGTTCTTTATTTAATGCAGTAAAGACATTTTTAGTGCAATGCAAGAATGCCCAACAGGTGACAGAAAGGACAGAGAAAAGAAGACAAACACATTTTCAAAATAATACTATCAAAGTACATTTGCAAGTTTTAAATCATTTTCAGAAGACATGCAAATTCACAAGTACAAAAATACTCACATTTAAAAATAAAAGCGAGAAAGAAAGTTCCTTTTAAATATACCTTCTCTCAAAGTGAAAGTATCTTTACAAATACTAAAAGCTGAGTAGGCAAATGTTTTGAGTGTTTGTGTGTATATATATATATATATATATATATACACATATAAATATATATATGTACATATAAATATGTATATATATTTGTAGAGACGGATCATGAGGCAAATAGTAATGAAACCCTTTGACTTTTTTCAATATAATGGAGATATCTAAAAATGGGACATTTCTATATTTCTGCCTTTTATTCATTAGGAGAGCGAATTTAATTTTAAGAAACATTTATCCTAAAACCTAAAGATATCCTAAAGATACATCACACTGCTTAGCATTTTTAATAGAAATTTTAAAATCTTTACTATTAATTGTTCATCAGATTCTTCAAGTCTTAGTTTTGTCTTCATTATCATAACTAGGCCAAATTAGGTGATCAGGACCCTTGGAGTATTTTTATTGGTTTGTTTCAGTTTTTAATTTGAATGGCTGGTTGGATATAATTGTCAAATTTTAACATTCACTCATTAATTAATACTACGGACTAGTTTCTATATCTTAGGAAATGTCCTAGGGCCTGGAAATGGTGGTGGTAGACTTATAATTGTTGCCCTAGCAAGAGAAGTACATAGTTGAAGAAGAGTTATATTGACTGAACAACTATGATGTTCAAACCTTTTTACAGATCTCTTCACTTATTTATTCCAAGAAAACAAGGAAGATTATCAGAGAATTTAGCAAATTTCTCATAGTTGGATAGAAGTGGCAATGGGATTCAAATATCTGGGCTTCTGACTTCAAAAGCCATACTTTTGCCTAAGTGATGTCCTTGGACGTTGGTAGAGCAGTTTCTCCCTTTTTCTCCCTTTTATGCTTAGAAACACACACATTCCGATCCTATGTCCATGGGTGAGAAGTTAGCTGGATTTGATCATGTTATTCACCCTCAAAAAAAATTCTCTTGATGATGGCTCCCATAATTGCATTGTGGTATGCATTACATGATATAATGGACAAATTCTAGGATATATCTGTGCTCCCACTCACTTGTATTACACATTGGAATACAGTATTCCAAAGAATGAAATCATTTAAGTGACCATTGTCACTATATTTGAAATCTGTTTCATCATTACAATTGCATGAATCATTGTTCCCAGTATTTGATAAGCAAACTTAGAGAAAAGACTCAATGTACTTCTTCAACTAAGATTAAGAAGTAGAATAAGAACACAATGCAGAAAAAGAGAGAAAAATTAATTCACTTTCACGTGACCTCTGCAAATAAAAAGAACATTAAAACAACATGTCACTAATATTTTTGCTCAATGCCATTCACGTATCACCTAAGTAAAACAAATATTTATATTTTATATTTTTATATTATGTATTATTTATTGAAAAATGTTCAGGCTACTGAAAAATATAAAATCACAAATAGACTGGATTTGGTGGGTTCATAGATAGATGTGCATGGTATGACAAGAGTATGCAAAAGTGACTATATTTACATTACATTTGTGATACCCCTTGAAAAACATAAAACGTGAATTCATGGGACCTTGATATTTCTCAATGAGGAGTGTTAATAAAAACTTTTTATTTGGCATTACAGAGGAATGTCAGATAATAGACTAGGTGCACAATATAATTAGAAATACTGAACTTTCTATTGCATACACAACAGCTTGTGGCAAAGCTCTGAGTAAATCATAAACATAAAAATGGCACTGCACTTCATAGAACATCCTCGGGCCAAAAAAGACAAATAGGAGAGGTTCTGATTAAATATTTGCTCAGAAAATACCCTGTGATAATATACTGCCAATTTCCTACCTTGGGTAAATAGCATCCCCCTCTCCCAAGGTAAGTAGGTCTCTGCTTATATAAGATTTTATTTACAAAAAGGAAATCTGGCCACAAAACACACCACAGTTATGTGAAGGGTATGGCCCAACTTGTCTCAAAACACTGTCAGTGTGACCTTTGGCAAGGACCCAGTAGAAAAGCACTTTCCCTAAAGGAAATGAACACCTTTTCCCCTATACTGCTAGCGTTAATGAAGCAAGCCCTGCTTCCAGTGGCCATAGCACAAATTGCCTCATTCGGCTTGGTCAGTGGAAGAGGGAATGCCAGGTGGATATGTGCACATATGAGCATACGCAGTGTTTCCATGGAAATGCTCCTGGCTCTGCCTGAATGGCGTTGGGGAGGCATCCAGCCCTTCGGGGACTTACTGTCTCTTTCTGGAGGTCAGCCCCGTGGAAGGTAAAGCCTTAAGAGAGGCACTGGACTCTGGATTTTATGTGCTCATCGGAAGGGTGATTTGGGGACTGGATTATCTCACTTTTAATATTCACTGTATTCTGGACACCAATTTGAGAAACAGCAGCCCAGTATTCTTTTATTCCTGAGTCCAAACATAAAGATGAGAAGCTTTTCCAAGCATATCAAGGAAAACTCTCCATAGTTTCAAGGACAGTATTTTAAAGAGACAAATATTTTAGGTAACTGTCCTGAAAACTATGCTTTCTAGCTCATTTCATGGCTGCCCTACCTACCTGACTTTCTCTTTTCCTTTACTTCATATGTCTGCCACTATCCTCTCTCATCCCTTCATTACCTGTTCCCTTATTTACAAAATTGTCTATGTCCCTGGAGTCCTTTGGAAGGTCATTTGTCTAATTAAAGAGTGCAAGAAACTGATGGGTAATTTAGTATACAGACAAGGATTATAAACATATGAATAGAAAGCTTGTGTTGCTTAAATCTCAACTGTACAGGTACAAAAGTAGGTAGCCAAAGTTCCTATATAAGATGGCTTGCCCTTTCAAACATAGCTCAGACATCTAATACCTGATTGTAAAAATATTAAGCATTCAATAAAAAAAACACGGGTTACCTATGTTGTCATTTTAAAGGCCTCAGAGCTGCAATGAGAGATACTTGTAATATTTTCTATATCATTGAGTGTATTGAAAATATAATTTGAATATGGGCCTCTTTTTGATGATAATGGGGATCAAAACTAATCCATTCTTATTCTTCCTTTTTTATTCTCATTCTCCCTATTTTTAAGTACTTTATTAATATAATTAAAATATAGAAAGTATAATTTTTAATATTATATGTAATTACAGGCTTTTCCACATTGAAAAGGTCATCTACCCAGAAATCCTAAACATATATGTAGGTAGAAATCATATCTATGTAACTATTTTTCTTCTCACTTTTCCCATTTTTTCCTCCTCCTCCTCCCTTTTCAAATTCTTCTACTTCTTTTACACAGTCTTGCTCTAATGAACACATGTTGTTCTTTAGTCTCTCAAAATTCATTCACTTCACTTTAGGTAACAACCATTTAAGGTTCCACACTTTCATCATTCTCAATCTTTGTAGGCTGGCCAAGACCTTGTTGACTGCAGGGATGGTATTCAGGGCTGAGCCACCAAGCAATGAAAGTATTATGGGTTGAGGGACAGGCATGTTACCCAATCAGAGTACGTGAAATAAAATGAGATGGTTTGAGACTTTTACTGACTTCTGGGAAAGAGATACTTACTCTTCCCCAAGGGACTTAAAGCCCAGAGGATGCAAGGCCTGGAGTGCTGCATGGCTATCTTCTGACCATGTGCAGAGTTTGCCAGGGAACAAAGTCAATGGAAAAGCAAGTAAAGCAAGGCATATAAAAAGTGGTCATCCTACATTTGCAAATATACCCTCTATTTTAAATTTTCACTTATACAAACCAGTAAACTTGCTAGTTGCTTAGGCTCTCTAAGTCAAGTTTTCTGTGTCTTGTAGCCAAAAAGTACTTAATAATAAACCCACCCTACAAACCGTGCCAAACAGAGAGAAAGATTGAGTCCTATACCAGTAGCCTCCTAAATTTCTTTTTTTTTTTGTTTTTTCGAGATGGAGTCTTGATTTGTCTCCCTGGCTGGAGTGCAGTGGTACAATCTCAAATTACTGCAGCCTCCACCTCCTGGGTTCAAGTGATTCCCGTGCCTCAGCCTCCTGAGTAGCTGGGATTATAAGCATGCATCATCATGCCTGGCTAATTTTTGTATTTTTAGTAGAGATAGGGTTTCACCATGTTGGCCAGGCTGGTCTTGAAATCCTGGCCTCAAGTGATGTACCTGCCTCAGCCTCCCAAAGTGCTGGGATTACAGCATGAGCCACTGCTCCCACCTCACCTCCCAAGTTTCAACGTCCAAGAACTCCTTTGAACAACTGTTGCTATACACTGAAAACTACTTTTCTAACCTTTTGTAACTCAATAACTTGTTAACTATAGAACTATCCAAGAAAAACCCAAAATAGTCTAACTGGCTCCAAATTAACATCCCAGGGGACTTGAAAGACAAGAATCTTTAACCTGGTAGCACATACCATTCCCCATAGGACACTCAGCAGCTATAAGCCTCAACCAGCACCCCTTGGCTATAAAAATTGGGATAAAGAAAATACAAAAGGTCAAGTGGCCTTCCTCCCAATGCTCCACCCCAATGGATTATTTGTAATAAGCCATGTTGATTCATCTTTCCTTTGTGAAACAGGTACTATAAGGACTTGAGCACAAATAAAGAATATAATCTTCTGCCACAGAACATGTTTCTTATGAACTTCTCATGAATGAAAAGTCCACAAATTTTTAAGGTGGCGGGCAGTCTCAGCCAATCTCTTCTCTCATTTTTTTCTTAACAAATGTCCCCTTTTTTTTTTCTCCCCTTTTTCCCTTTAGTTCTCTCTCTCTTACCTCTCATAATAAATTAGCACTTTTATTTCTCTGAAACTGAAATAACTTTTAACATTTTAATCAATGAGTAATTATGCCTTAGTTTGTTTCAGTGAGTTTATAGTTTATGTTGGTGTTAGAAGACCTATGTCCCAAAGTACATGTGCTTGAATTACCCTGTGATGTTCACCTGACACACCCTCTGTCCTCCCTATCAATCTCATCCCAGTTTCTTCACAGCATCTCCTACACCTCTTCCGTGTTATTATAAACGAGGTCTAGGGAAGGGTTTGACACAATAGAATGAAATCTTGATTATAAATGGCTCTTCAGATCACCAAACCCAAGTTTTGTGACATAGCCAAGCCTCTTCTCTGTATTTGAAGGAAACATAGACATTTTCATAACAGGAAGCTGCAGAATAAAGATTTGAAAGATTAGCATTTGCCTTCTTGTCCAATCAGCTCTAGGCGGGACAGAAGATAAATTCAAATTCTACCTTAGGTACACAACTATAAAACTTTGAGTAGTTAGCTTAAACTTGGTGAATCTCTTTCCACATTTACTTTTTTTTTTTTTTTTTTTTTTTGCTTGTTTGCTTTGTTCTGGAGGTAGGATCTTACTCTGTCACCCGGCTGCAGTGCAGTGGCATGATCACAGCTCACTGCACCCTCAACCTCCTGGGCTCCAGTGATCCTCCGACCTCAGCCTCCAAGTAACTGGGACCACAAGTGTGTGCCACCATGCCTGGCTAATTTTGTTTATTTATTTATTTATTGGTAGAAATGGAGTCTCCCTATGTTGCCTAGGCTGGCTTTGATTTTCTACATCCAAGTGATCCTCCTGTCTTGGCATCCCGAAGTGCTGAGATCACAGGCATGAGCCACAGACCTAGCCTCTTTCCATATTTAAATTGAGGAAATATAAATACATAATTATTTTGACATACATTTTTGAGCACATAGCTAGGCATTATTCTAGGGTTCTAGGTTACACTTTGATTAAAATAAAACCCTATTTTCATGAAGTTTATATTTCACTTAATAGCATTTTTGAATGAACTAAATGATATCATTTAAATAAATCCAGAGTATAGTGTATATCACAAGGTAAAATTCAAAACATGATATCCAAGGTGAGTTCTCCTTCCCAGTTAGGGTGTTCTCAACTCTTTTTTCTGTTATGAATGTTTCCAGTCTCTTAGAGATTTTTGAAGAAGCTAGGTAGGAGGAATAAGCTTTGGACTGATCTAGAACATGATATGTGTAGGCCACAACATTAGCTGGAATAAAAGATGGGGTCTCATTTGGATTGATGTAGTCCAAGCTGAATATCAGAGGAGTTATTGGTCCTAAAAGACATTTTCTCAAATAAACGATTTTCAAGCCATCTTTGATTCCTCTCTTTTTAAAAATTCTCTTTGTGAAAGTCATCAGCATATCCATCAGCGAAAATACACCCCATGCCCATTTACATTTACTTCCCTTCATCCCCACTGACACAGCCCTAGTTTACATTTCTGTAACCCTAATGTAAACTATCACCTTCTTTTCTCAGCGGTTAGAATTACCTTTAAAAAAATCATACTATGTGATCCCTACCCTCACCAGCTCCAAAAATCTTCCAGTGGCTATCCAGTGCATTTAGAATAAAATCCAAACTGTCATGATAATTTTCAATGTCCTTACATGACCTCACCTCTAACTCATATTCAGCCAACCCATACCTTGTTCACCATGCTTCAGGCACCCTGGCCTTCCTCATCAGGCTTGTTGCTGCCTCAGAGACTTGGCTCTTGCAGTTCCCTTGCTTCATGTGTTCATCCACACTCTTCCTCAATATTTGCATTGACTGTTCTTTCTTAGCTCAAATCAGAGTGGCCTGTGCTGACCACATGGCCTCTTTCCATCCTCCAATCACTCTCTTTCCCATCACCCTGTTTTACTTACTTTATAACAGTGCATGTCCTTCTTCATTGAGGTCATAAGATCCATGAGCAGAGAACTTACTACCGTTGTTCTTCCCTGTACCCCCAGTGTCTCACTCTAGGAGGTACTCAATAAATATTTGCTTAGTACTTGTATAAAATCTATGAAATTAATAATTCTCTGGGAATCCACATTGATATATCTTTCTGAAATGTTGCTGGACTCTCAATGATTATATAAAATTACTGATGGACTGTTTACGATGTGTAAGGTACTACAGGAATATAGAAAGCACTCAGCATGCATTACTGAAATGAATTTTCCATTTGGTTTTCACAGCTTTGAAGGGGTGCATTATTATGTTCATAACCACATAGCTTAGGGAACTAAAACTCAGAAAATAAATTTAATACTCAAGATCTCACAGCTCGTAAGCGGCAACACTAGGATTCATTTCTAACTCTGATACTAAAGTCAATGCTCCTACAAATATCACCATCCATGTATCTTTTCACATCAGTCCTACATACCCAACTAGGAGTGAACATCTGTTAAAATTAACAAAGTTTATAGAGGGCATTCACTGAGTGCTTACTATGCACAAGCATTATCTATGTGAATTCTCACAACTGTGCTATGATGTAGATATCTTGTTATACAAATGAGAAAATTCCAGCCCAGTTTTGTCTGGCTCTGGAGACTGAAATGTTAACTATGGGATTGCATTTTCCTGACCCAGTGAAAGACGGTATTACTTGCCAAGTCACAGATGACAGGAACCACTAGTCTAGGCCTCTGCTGCTACAAGCTGGGTGCAGCCCTACTGCCTGACCAGTACATTCATCTTGGTCAAATGACAGATGTGTTATGTCACTAACCATGGAAACCAGAAATCACTGCTGGCTGACCACCAAGTCTCTGTCAAGTAGGGGGAAAACAACCAGAAGCCTAAACTTTCATGATTGCATTAGTGGTACCTCCTTCATTTATTTTAAAAGCAATAAACTGTGCTTGTCCGTTGTTTCGATTACGAAGTTTCAAATGAGATTGAAGATAATGCATCCCATAATTTCTCATCCTTCCCTGTTCCACAGGCTCAGGCAGACTGATTCCAGAGTGAAATTTGCACTTTCCTGATTGATCAGGCTAATAAAGTGTCTTTATTGTGATATAAGTAGCCTTAAAAATGTCCTAGAGAGTCAATACTCATGCTTGATGGCCTCACACAAGCAAGGTCCTTGTCTTAAGTAGCACTAAAGCTTAATGAGTTATGTTTTTGAAAAAGTTTGTCATTGAATTTGGATATTGATTTGTGAGGCTACAAGGTGGCAAGACTCACATTAGTGACACAGATGGAACAAACTATTTTAAAACCACCCTTTTTTTTCGAGCACCTAATATATCAATAATTGTAATATCTTACTGCATCATGTACCTTTAGCAAGGGATTGGAGCATGTTTGGAACAAATCCCAAAGGTATTCATTCAGCCAAACCAATAGCTACTTTCTTAGCCACATATTGGTTGTAAAAGAGTACAGGAGTGGCTTCCTGGAAGAATAAAGTGGGCTTTCAAACCAGAGGTCAACCCAGGCATCATAGAAGAACACAGTGCTATAACTCTAATGACTTCAAAGTCCTGGGTTAATCTGTGATTGTTGCGTTAAGTTTATTAATTTGCTTGTGTATTGCAAGTATCATAAGCCAAGGTTTTGGCCTTTATTCATGTATCTATTCCAGACCTTTGATTCTTGCAAACATCTGCTCTCACAGTTTCAAAAGTTACTTTAAAAATCTTGGCCAGGTGCAGTGTCTCATACCTATAATCCCCCCACTTTGGGAGGCCAAGGAGGGTGGATCATGAGGTCAGGAGTTCGAGACCAGCCTGGCCAAGATGGTGAAACCCCCCATCCCTACTAAAAATACAAAAATTAGCTGGGCACAGTGGTGGGTGCCTGTAATCCCAGCTACCTGGGAGGCTGAGGCAGGAGAATGGCCTGAACCTGGGTGGTGGAGGTTGCAGTGAGCTGAGATTGTACCACTGCACTCTAGACTGGGTGACAGCGCAAGACTCCATCTCAAAAAAAATTTTTTTTTTAATTTTACTTTTCTCTTTTCTGCCAATTTTTTTTATTCCTGATGGAATAATCTCTTCTTATCCACTTGTCTGTTTTTCTTATTTTCTTAGTCTTCATTCATGTGTGTCCATGTGTCTTGCTTTCTGTGCCTATGTATGTGTCTCTGCATTTGCAGAAGGAGGATCAGAAGATAATATATAAAGTAATGTAAGGGTGCTATGGTGCCAAGTAAGAATATTATAATGTCAAAGTCACTCATTCAGTCACTACACCACCAAACAATAATTTCATTTATTTAGCTCATTACATTAATTTCCTAGGGACTGCCACAAGAAATTACCACAAACTTGGTGGCTTAAAACAACAGAAATTTGTTTTCTTAAAAAAAGAAATTATAGGAGCAGAAATCCAAAATCAAGCTTTTGGCAAGGTTCTAAAGGTTCTAGCGAAGAATCCTTCTTTGCCTCTTATGGCTTCTGATAGCAGAGAGCAATCCTTGGTGTTCCTGGTGTATAGACATAGCACTCCAATCTCTGGTGGTTTCTTCAGGTGGCCTTCTTCCCAATGTCTCTCTCTCTTCTTTTTTTTCTTGTCTCTTATATAGACATTTATCATTGGGTCTGGATTAGGCCCACCCTAATCCAGGATAATCTCATTTTGAGATGCCTATCTTAATTACATCAGAAAAGTCTCTTGTGCCAAATTTGGTTATATTTTGAGGATCCAGGTGGACATCTTTGCAAGAGGGTAAGTTAGTCATCATTCAACTCACCACACCTATTTCCAGACTTCCAATGTAATTTGCTAAACTATATTACTTGTTTAAAAAAAAAAAAAACCTCAGTAAACATGTCATTTACCAATCGCATGGATGCTAAGACTAACCAATAGTATAAATTTTCGTTCATTACACGGAAATTAAGAAACTACTTACACTATTTTTTGCTTTATCCTTTCAATGGATTTACATATAACATAGCCTTTGAGAAACAGTGAAACATAAATTTTAATGCTGAAAAATAATCACAAGGTTTTTTGTTTGTTTGTTTTTGAGACAGAGTCTCGCTCTGTCACCAGGCACCAGGCTGGAGTGCAGTGCCGCAATCTCGGCTCACTGCAACCTCTGCCTCCTGGGTTCAAACAATTCTCCTGCCTCAGTCTCCTGAGTAGCTGGGACTACAGGCGTGTGCCACCACATCCAGCTAATTTTTGTATTTTTAGTAAAGACACGGTTTTACCATGTTGGCCAGGATGGTCTCAATCTCTTGACCTCATGATCTGCCCGCCTCAGCCTCCCCAAGTGCTGTGTAATCACAAGGTTTAAACTGATTTGTCTTTATGGCTGCCCCAGCTAATCAGTTTATGCTGAAATTATTGATTGATCTTTAGTAGAGTTTGAATCAGGACAGAAACACCTTGAATACTTATAAAATGAAATATTCTGTATTCTAGAGATGAGACCATTGTGCTTTGTGTTAGAGAACTTAAGGCTGATATTAACCTAGATAATGATGTCTTTATCAAAGGATGATGAATACCCACAAAAGGGGAGGGTATGTTTTTGTTTTTGCCTATTGGCAATTAATATATACAGGTCCTCTCTGCCCTTTTCAGTTAAGGATCCCATAGGAATCAAGACAAAACTAAGAAATATGTTCAAAGGGCAGGAGCTAAGGAACATAAAGCCTGATCAGCCTAATAAAGGAGTAGGTTTTATAGAGAAGCAGTCTTATTCACATATAGATCACCCACGAATCTTGTTATAAAGCAGATTGCAGTATAGTAGGTCAGTGGTAGGTCTTGAGATTCCCTATTTCTAACAAGTTCTCAAGTAATGAGCAAGGACCACACTTTGTATATCAAAGTTGTAAAGAATCAAATTATTCCAACAGGGCTTGAAAATTATTATTATGTCACACTAGCTAAAAATTATATGGCTTTTAGTCATTCAACAAACATTGATTGAGCTGCTTTTCTATACAAGTGGTGTTAAAATTAAAGACATAAAATGGAATTCATAATTCAATCCTCAAGCGTTTCTCAGTCAACTATGGATATCTTCTTTCAGTTGTAAGATTTGGCATCAACTTTCTATTTTAAATATTAGGGAAATAGTAGAAATATAATTTTTATAAATAAATAAAAGTTAATCTACCTTAAGCAATTTTCTAAAAATTGATGCAAAGATACAACTTTTCAGCAGTGAGGACAATGTCTCCTTTAGGGATTGTGTTCAGAGAGATGCCATGGCAATACAGCTCTTGCTTGGATTCTAGGAGCAACAGTCAGGATGGGGCTGTGGGTTCCAGTCTGGAGGTCTCAGTAGATGCAGCAATGCATAGGGCTCAGTCACAAGGTGAAGATAAAACACTTTTAGAAAAATGTATTTAATTTATAGAAAATCAATACGTTCTTGTTTTCTATTTAATTTCATGCATTGCCAAAGATATGTTCTAGAGAATAATGGCTGTAGTTGCTGAAGTCTTACCTTATGCAAATTGAGTTTTTTTTTGTTTTTTTTTTTTTTTTTTTTTTTTTTGATTTTTGGTTTGTTTTATTTTATTTAATTAATTGGC